>PXNZ01000339.1:0-33087 GCA_003012085.1 Trichoderma brevicompactum | reverse complement strand
AATAAGAAGAAGAAGAAGAAG
Source organism: Trichoderma brevicompactum (assembly GCA_003012085.1). Lineage (NCBI taxonomy): Eukaryota > Fungi > Ascomycota > Sordariomycetes > Hypocreales > Hypocreaceae > Trichoderma > Trichoderma brevicompactum. The sequence continues at coordinate 33,066 of PXNZ01000339.1, read as the reverse complement.
AAAAAAAGGTCACCAACCAGAGAGCAGAAGAGAGAAACAATTACAGAATGGGCATCAAGACGCAAGGCAGGGCAAACAAGGAGGGGTTCTGCGACGATGATTTTGCAAAGATGAACAACGCCCCGATCTCGGTTGATTTTGGGCACAGGGCAGCGGCAACGAACGCTTCCAACACAAAAACGAAGCTGATGGGCAAAAACAAATACGCACCCGCTCTGATGATCAAGGGTCGAGTCATGGCGATTTCACAAGCCGACAGCCGCAGCTGAACAAAAAGATGCGCAATTCTATATTTTTTTTTTTTCCTCCGTCACGGCAGCCCAAAAAGGACGCAGTTCTCTCTCTCTCGCTCGCTCGCCAACAGGGTTATAACGGGGTTTTGCGGATTTGCGGGTATTGGCGATCCCCACGTCAACTAGCAATCGGCTCTTACTCAGTCACCCAAGGCGGGACACGTTTTCGTCATGCAATCAATTCTCGTTTGGTCTTGCGATTTTCCGTTTGTAAAAAATGCGTAGCGTGGCGTAGAGTAGAATGCAAAGGAGTAGCAAGAAAAGAGAAAGAGAGAGAGAGAAAAGGGAAACTTGGCACCCCAAAGAAGCAGAAAAGCGCGACAAAGGGAGGGAAGAGGGAGGGGAGGGGTGAAGAAAAAAAACGCCTACTTTGGTTCTGAGGTCAGAGAGGACGGGATGGTGAGATGATTGGGGGAGAGGCTAGTTTGATCAAAAACAGGGCACGCGAGTGACGCCAGACGCGGGTTTATTATTATTTATCTGCTTCTGTAATTGATGCCGTCAATCAATTGCTGGTAGAATCAGAGACCTTGAAAGATGAATCGCTCTTATCCAAGGTGCTTGTTTGTTTTAATCGTGTGTGACGTGCTCAATGTTTCTACAAATAAATACCTCCCAAAACAACATTCCTCTATAATCCCCTCCCTACAGCCACCACCATTTCTTCTCTTCTACTTTTTCTCAACCTTCGCCCACCATCATCAATTCAATCCCCAGCATCCAAATTCTAAATCCGCCCTCATGCATGCACATGCAGCTGCATCCCCCCCCCAAATGCAAAAATGCCAGGGTCTACTCCCCCGTTCATCTCCACTTTCTGCTGCATACTAAACAAAAATGTTCCAACATGGGTTTGAACTCTCCTTCAGCCTTCGCCTCGCCTCTCTCAAGCATTCATTCATTCACCATCATACATTCATCCTCATCCTCGTACACATGCATAACACAGCATAACACAACCTCGTATATCCCACACAAAACCCGCATAAACCGCATAAATCCCATCATCCATCCCATCACTAAAGCATCCCAAAACCCTCATTCGCCAAAGCCCCAAAAGCTGAAACCAACACCCCCACCACACCCTTCCCCTCCACGCAATCTCACTGGTCCATCTCTTCCCCCCTCCTCGCTCTCTTTTTTTCGTTCTTTTCCCCTGGATCCGAAACATGACATGCTTGCATTGAATTTTTGCATACCCGCAACTCTCTTTTTTTGGGGGGGCCCCATAACTTTGTATGCCACACAGGCGCGTATCTCTTCTGCTCGTACCCCGTATTAGATAATACGTCCAAGGCTAGACAATATACATCAGTTCTGATCAACATTCATACCATCACTTCACAGCCGTAAAGAGTAATCATTAATCAACAAAGAATTCGATAGTTGCCATTAGAATCTATCCCAGACCGCAAAATCATACTGCGTCCTTCATCACACTCATCTTTTTTTTAATCGGTTTCCCTTATCCCATAAAAACCCTATTCCTATCAATAATCCCATAAAATCTATCTCTTAATCCATACCGCAACCCTCAATCGTTTTTGGTTTTCTTGTTTGACCCAGCGAGACACTTTGTGTGCTCTATCAAATGCATCATATGCCAAATACTGCAGTAAAACACGCTCAAAAGCAAAGCCATTAAAAGAAACAATTAATGCAATCCTTCTCTCTCTCTCTACTGGTGGATGGACATGCGTCGAATCCGCTCAGTTCCGTTGGTGGCGCTATCCTGGCCTGCAATCTCGGCCATCTTCTTGGTCATGCTATTAATAGAATATATTAGTACACCATTCATCAGATTGTAGGGCATTCATGATATTGGGGCAAACTTACAAGTCAAAGAAGGCAAACTGGCTAGGCTGGCTGCCAAACTCGTAGACGAATCGGCTGGCCAGGTAGCTGCCAAAGATGGCGCGCAGGTAGTTCTCCGGCACGCGGGAGATGATGGTGTCCAGGCCAATCTTGTCGAGCAGCAGTCTGGGCAGGGCATTCTTCAAAACACCCTTGCGGATGTTGTCATTGTCCCAGAGGTCAGAGTGCTGCAGCTTCTCGTCCAGGTCGGTGATGGCCACCGACAGCTTGTCGGACAGGACCGATCGGGGAATGCCGGTCTGCTCGTGCTCGCGCCAGATGGCCTCGAACTCGAGACGGGCGTTCTCCTGGATCTTGGTCTGGACCTCTCGGACGTAGTCGTTGTAGAACTGAGGAGCCTTTCCGGTCTTGTGGTCGACGCACATGTGCTCGATGAAGCCGTCGGTGTCAAACGACAGGGAGGCCAAGACCTCGAGAGACGACGAGGTGACACCTCCCTTGTTGGCGGAGGCATCCTTGTAGAGGATGCAACCGGCGGCCTCGAGGCGCAGCTTGGCGTCCTGGGTGATGAACAGGTTGGCACCCTCGACGATGTAGGGGATGATGCTCTTGCCATCCTTAATGAGCCTGTTGACGGAGATGAGGTCGATGGACTCGGGTCGGCCACCGCAAGGCACAAACGAGTCGGTCGTGTTGGTCTCGCGCAGGTGGTACGTGTTGCGGAATGATGTGCCGTTGTTGACGACCTCTCCGCTGGGCAGGGTGATGTTGTTCTCCTCGCAGAGGATGCGGTATCCGTCCTTGGACAGCTTGGACACGTCGTACTCGCTGATCATGGCGCGCTTTCGGGCCAGGCGAATGAGCTCGTCCTTGTCCAGGCCGTTGGGGTCGGCCAACACACCGGAGCCGTCGACGACGGCCGTGTACTTTTCGTTGCTGAGGAGGATCTCATTGCTGCCCAAGTCGCCGTCGGGACCACCGGTCTGCATCTTCCGGACCGAAGAGGGATCCAGCTCGAGCTTGCGGTAGATGCCCTTGACGTACTCGCGCACGGACAGGGTGGTCATGCCGTACTTGTCGTGAGGGATACCGCCCAGCTTGGGAGACTTGCCGGTGAAGAAGGACTTCCACCAGGGAGCCCCACGGGCCTTGGCGTGCTCGGTGGCCCAGTCGACCAGGTCGGCCGTGTTCTCGTCGGGGCCCATGAAGAGGATTTCCTCCTTGCCGTAGAGATCGACAATGGGATTCTTGATTCCAGGCGTCTCCGCGGGCAGGAGAAGATCCAAGATGCTGTCAATGTACTTCTCAAACGCCTCGGTGGCCTTGTCCTGCTGCTTGGGGTCCAGGAGGATGACGCCCTTGGATCCGCCCTCGGGGATGTCCTTGTTCTTGCGCTGCTGGGTGCTGGCAAGGCCGTAGTTCTCGTCAAAGAGGTTGCGGGCGTTGATGCCGTACGCCTCCTTGCTGCGAGACTTGACGATACGGATACCGCCACGGGAGATGTCGCGGAAGCGAAGGTGGAAACCACGAGACTCGGCGCCAATGACCAAGAACATGCCGTACAGAGGCTTGGGGTACTCAGCCTCTGGCAAAAAGGACGGGTCCAAGCGGAAGCTCAGGGCGACCTTGGTGGGCGTGAAGTAGTTGGTCTTGAGGATGGCGTTGTTGAAAACGCGGAAGGCGGTCATGACCATCTCGTCGTGCTCGTTGGCGACCGTCTTGGAGATCTTGTCTCGGAGCTTGTCGTCGGACAGGACCTCGACGGCAGGCGTGGCCAGGACCACATCGTCCTCCTGGGAGACGCCAAGGTGCACGTTGGCAAAGGCAGCGTAGAGCAGGCGGACAAGCTCGGGGTACGACTGGATGATCTCGAGGATGTAGTCGGGGGTAAAGGTCTCGGTACGGAGACGTCGCTTGAGCTTGGACAGCAGAGCCGCATGCGAGTTCTGCTTGGAGTCGAGGATCTCAGACAGAGATGCGTACTCGGGGCCGAGACGGTTCAGGAAGTGCTGGACAAAGACCCACGCGCTGTGGGCGTAGACGGACTCCTGCAGACTCAGCTCGCCGGTGGCGAACAGGTGGTGGAACTTGTTCTGGGGCAAGCAGTAGAGGAGGGAGATCTCCTTGGTGATCTGGTGGATGGAGGCATCGATGGAGGGGAAGTAGCCTTCCAGGTTGGCGGCGGGGCGGAGGTAGACGCTCATGACGGTGATGCCGTTGGAGAACTGCTCCACGTACTTCCTTGAGCTGGTGACGCCATAGTAGTGGTACAGGTCACTGAGGGTCGAGAAGATGCCTCGGGCGGTGCGGCTGCGGAAAGCAACAACCAGACGCTTCTCGGCCGAGCCCTCAATGTCAAAGACCTCGATGACGGGACCAGCCCGGTTGACGGCAAGCTCGATAATCTCCTGGTAAACCTGCTTGGTGTTGGCCGTGGCCTTTTGCCAGAAGCCAACGTCGGAGATGACGTCGATTCTGGTCTCCTTGGGGTCGGTGGACTCGGGGCTCTGCTTGAAGTGGCACTGGTACACAAAGTAGCAGCGGACAGTGGCCTTGGAGTTGGGGCTGGCGCCAATGGCAGCCGGCGAGCGGAAGGTCTCGACTCGGTACTTGCTCTTGCCCTGGTGGTCCAGATACTTGGACTCGAGGCGAGACTCGTACCTGGGGCCGCTGACGTGGGCCTTGCCAGGCTCGCTGGTGTCAATGTAGATGGCGTGGTCATTGGCCTCCATGTCCAGGCGGATCTCCTCCTGCTTGTCCTCTCTTGAGTGGGCGGCAACCTTGGCGGCATAGAGAGAGGTGATTTGGTTGGCGATGACCTCGGGGGTCTCAATGTGGAAGTAGACATCGTCGATGCCAAGCTTTTCGTAGAACCACTCGATCTGCTCGTCAATCAGAGCATCGGGGAGCCAGCCACCCTGCTGGATGATGGCCTTGACGGCCTTGACCTGCTCCGCCTTTCCCTCGAAGTGAGGGGCGACGTAGCCAACCGTGGCCGAGCGCAGGACTCGGTGTCCATTTCTCAGGCTAAGAGGAATGGGAGGGACGCTGACGTGGGTGGGCTGAGGTGAAGGGCCACGACTTGAATCTGATTCAGCGGTCTGAATCTGAGCCAAGTTCTTGGGCTTGGGAGGAACTGCGGACGCCATGGTTGATGCTAGTTCTTCTAAAGGGTCCTTGTATTCAGGGAAGCTGTCGACGCGGGAAAAATTAGTTTGAATTGCCAGAGCCATTGCGATGTTGATGGAAAGAACAAGAAAGTCGGAAATCGACCAAAAAAATTATTAAAACGAAATAACGAATAAGCAAGAAAAGGCTTGGAATTTAACGAAAGGTGATGTCAAGGACGGGAGGGACGAAAGAACGCTGCTTCTCCAAGAGCCATTGCACGATATATATCATATATATATACATATATATATATATACCATGACAACGCCAAGCTGGAACGTCAAAAGATAAGGATTTTGGCATAATTCGCCAGTGATAGCCACACAGCACATGAGTCAATGACATAAACGATTCAGGGCAGGGGTAGATATCAAGAGCCAACGTGAGACAGCGAGAGATGCAAGGAGAGATCAGATGGCAGCGCCACACTCGTGGTGTTGATACAGTGAGATATTCCCAAGTTGCCAGGGGCTCTCGCCCAAGGAATGCGTCCTTATGGGGGGTGAAAATAACAACCTTGACTGAGCAAAAAGGCCATAAAGCCCGGTGTAAGACACGAGTGTCCTCACCGCCGCAGGCCAAAGCTCAGGCATTGTCATTATTCCACCACGCACACCCCCTTGGCCTTTTTTTTGCAAGCTAATCCGCCTTGCTGATTCGATGGGAACGGCGGAGAGCGACGAGGGTACAAGGGGAAAAAAAAAAAAAGTTGCTGATAACCCAATGAGAGGGCTCGCAATCACCACGTACCTAAGTAATTAAGACGGGTAGAAAAAAAATACAGAGCAATTGCACAGGATCTCGTATGAATCCTGGTTCAAAAAAACAGTCAGCAAACAGCTGTTTTCAGCGGCAGCCGAAAAGGAGAGATGCAGGTGCCGTTTGTCACAGCCATCGATAAACGTACCTTAGATAACACTACTCGGCACAAGCAAAAGCTAAAAAGTCGAGGTTTGTGGCGGGGTCAGGGGGTTCTAGCTTGCAGCCCTGGGATAGAGGAAGAGATAAGAAAAAGAGGACGGTGAGACGGGCTTCGTATTAGACTCGAGCGGCGGGCGAGAGATAAGGAATATGGATTCAAGCCACGGCTACGAGGAGGCGAGTATTTCTATTTTAAGCCGACGTCTAGAAGCCAGTTAGCAACGATTGTTTGCAGTTTTTTTCTTCTTCTGCTTTCCCCGTTGGGCGGGCCACGGCTCAGAAGGAGCTGGCAAGCTTCGGCAGTGCCGAGGAGCCGCTGCTTTGGAGGCAATCTGTTGGGCAGCTGTGCTCACCGTTTTGGGGTTTATCTCACGCGTCTATTAATATGTTTTGCCGTTTATTGTTCCTGCTTTTGTCCCCCTGAGGATCTTTTTTTTTTTTGTGGCGACAGAAGAAGCGAGGAGAAGCTGCCCGGGATAGGTACAGGTAAGATAGGTAGGCAGATAGAGATAGAGAGATAGGGAGGGGTGGATGTGGCGTGTGTGGGAGAGATGGCGATGTGATGGGATGGCTCAAAGGGAATTGGGAGCCAATTGGCACTGCTGACAGGCCCAAAGTAAGGATTCAATAACAGAAAAGTGAAGCTGATGCTACCATCTCGTGAAGCGACGCAACCGGCGGCGCTGCCTTTAAGTACAATTTGGCCACGGATTCGCATCGCTTCGTGACTCTTGCCGCCAGGCCCTTTCGCCATTCCCCCAAGGCCGTCACTTGCCTACCGGTACACCACGGTACTTGGCGCTGGTGACCTCTGTTGCCCCTCCCCCAGTGGGCCAGCCAGGCCCAGAACTGGAGCCCCTGCGCTGGCTTCTGGAGGCTTTGCAGCGAGGCCCGCTAGCAGCTGCGGTGGCCTCTAGCGCACTCGGTACATTCGGTACCTCTAGCAAGTAACTGTACCTCCCCCCTGTACACTGTACGTTGGCACTACCTGCTCCGCTGTTTCTCGAACCTTTTCTTTTTCTGTCTCGTAACCGGTACAAGTGCCAGCCGGTGGTCCGGGCCGGTCGTTTTCCCTCTCCAGCTGACTGCCCTAACTGCCTAACTGCCTCAGGGCCTTGCTGGAGCATCTCATAGGGGGGTCCGGCCGCTAGCAGCATCACGTTGGCCGCCCAACGTCCGCTGCTGCGCCGCCCCGATTTGGGCTCTTTTTGCCAGCATCCTTATTTTTTTACATGCCTCCGGCTAGACCGTTGGCACGCGGTCAGATGACTCTCGCATTCATCTCAATGCGGCCGGGGGCGCGGCTTCTGGACAGTACAAGCAGTAGTATTACTTGTGACTTTTATTTGTATTCAAGTCCGGCAAACTACAGAGTACAAGCCGTACAAGTAAGCGCAAAGTACTCGGTACTCGCAACCATTACGGAAGAGAAAGCGACGAAAGGGGTAATAAGGAGGAGAGAAAGGGAAGGGAAAAATCCTGCACAGTATGCCGCATACGGCGTACTCTGCACGCTGTACACGCAACCGCCCCCAAGAAGAGGGAAAAGAACAGCGAGCAATGGGGACTTTTTTCAGCACGACGCATGGCGCTTGATCGCGATATGACCTCACCCGCCATGTCCTTACACATCCTGACCACTATATTACCAAATAGCAACTCGCCGCTAGGCCCCAAGGGGCAATATGTGTGGTCCGGGCGCCCGGTACCTGACCGTTCAGCAATCAGGAACCAGCACCGGGCTGCAGGCAGGTGCAGGCGCTGCAATGCGGCACCTCCTGGCAAATTCCGCCAATCCTCCGGGCCGGTGACTCCCCGAGGAGGTCCGAGGTACCAGGCGATGGCGCCATTGGCAGGCGGCAAGGCATGTACCCCGATGGAGGGATGCAAGTACTGCAGGTACGTACCGCTGCTGTGCGAGCCGGCTATTCGAGGCTCTGCGCTAAGCAGGCAATTTTTTTTTTTCCCCTTCTATTCTCTGCCTCGTCTTTTCTCATCCTCAGCTTCTCAGAGCTTCTCCAGACGTCTCCCCCCTCTCCCACCCCTCCTCGGGCTCTGCCAATGCTCTTCTGCTCTCTCCACACAAAGGATCTGTTGGAGACAGGGCTAAGCCTCATGCGGTGCTCCCCCGTCCGAGGCCTTTGGCCGTGTCTATCCTGCGAGTCATCACCAGACTCAGCACAAGGTACAAGGTACGTCGCACAGACAGGAACACGATGCGCATCCCTTGTCTCACGTTGAATGTTTCTGCTGCATTGGGGCCTCATCCTCGCCGGTCCATATCTGCACCTCTGACTGGCGCGCTCTCGAGTACGCCGGCTCGCATTGATCGGCTGTAGCTTCCTAAGCAAATTGCAATGTGATGCTATGCTGACGTGCGCCGCCTCAGCGATTTGCAATGGCTATTATTAGCCGCTTAACCGATCTCTATACTCGTATGCTCCGTACTTTACACTACTGCCAATGTTTAAGGGAGCGGAAGCCAGCTCCGCACTCATCGACACCAAAAGCGTGTCCACAGCTTCGACGTGTATTCTGTCTGATGCCCCATATTACTGTAGTGCGTATAAGCACACAGACAGGGCAGGCGGCTATACCAGCCAATGGGCATTTCCAATGTCCAAACGTCTCAGCGCTGTTCCCCAAAGTCATGCAATTGCAACGCCACGGAGCCAATCAATCCGATCCTGGGCTTGTCATGCTCTCTCGTTTGTTTCGAAAGAAGAAAAAAATGCCATCGTGACGATGCAGGGCTGGGCAAGACGGCATCTAGACTTGCAAGGTTTCTGCGACACAGAGAAGCTGGTACGGAGCTGTTTGTCATAGTCAGCAAATTTCGCCTCCAGAAGGGAAAAACAAAAGAGGCCACCTGACAAACGCCTCCACTACGCGCGTGGCCTAGTCTAATTTTCTTTTTTTCTTCCCTTTTTTTTTCTCCGGTGCTGCATGGTGCAGGTGGCCATTTCACATACCGCTTCTTCCTGGCGGTCTTTACTACTTGCAAAACACCTGCAAAAAGGCACATTCCATCATAGCCCTGCCAAGTAGATCCGGGGTATCTGAACCCGTCTAGAATCCCAACAAAAGTGCAAAACGACGCCATCCAGGCCCTCGTACATGCAAATTTGCAACCTCCTGGCTTGCCCGCCTAAACCGATCCGGCTACGGGTCCCGGGATATCCAACTTGGCTTCCCGCAGGCAGAGACCCAACGGCCAGCCACGGGGATGCTCTCCTTGGTTCAAGCCACTCGCTGGCTGGGACACTCCTTGCCTGGCGGAAGCGGGTAGCGGGCCAATGGCCCTGTCTAGTTGACCACGAGGCACAATGCGGACATGAAGACGGCCCAATCTGCGACGACAGCAAGATTGCGTGGCGACCCCTATGGCCATGTTGTGCTTTGAGAAAATTTTCTCGACCCCCTTATTCGACGGGATGCAAACGCTGGCATGCAGGCAACCTTGCCTTTCGGAGCGTGATCTGATGTACAGGAATAGGCACTTGTACAGGTACTCCGCGCAAGTACCTGACGCGCAGGCTTGTTCCGTTGCCCAGCCAGTCCAATGGATGAATTGCATTGGGCCCCAAACTCGGAAAGCTCAAAAGCAATTAAATTTACCCACCAAGAGCGAGACTAATGCCGCAGCGACAGCCATACAAGAGGGCAGCAAAACGCCAAACTCCCCAATATATTCGGCACGGCCTGGAGAAGCCCCGCACCGGGTCCCCGTCGGAGGAGGGGCGGCCTCATCGGCTGACCCACCGCGCAGACAAAGCCGGCCGGCACCACCGACAGCGTTCGATTTCCATTACCCCCAGGTTTCTCAGCCCGTCGTTTCCATTACCCCCAGTTTACTTGATCGCCCCAGCAGAGCGGCGCGTGCCCAGAGAGTTTGCTCGATTGATGAGCCCGGGTGACGAGCTTTGCCAGCAGGCTAATGCGTGCTAACTGTGTTGCTGACTGGGGGACCCGTCAAGTGTTCTGCAGGTACGTATGGCCAGCCAGCGCTCGTGTCTTTGTACCTGGTAATGGCGCAAACGAATGCAAAAAGCAGGCCGCAAGTGCCTTTATTACTAGGTATGAAGTTGATGTACCTTTGTTACTTTGTGTACCTTACCAAGGTGCCAACTTATTACATGCAGCTGCAATCATCAGGTGGAATTGCAAAACTTGTCCGACACAGTGCGGATGCATCATGTCGTTACAAGGGCAACAAGTCTCTCTCTCGGCAGCTCACTGATCCATTCCGCTCGCTCGTGCATCATCTGCTCGGGCTGCCTCATCTGCTCTTGGCCTCCCTGGGGGTCAAGTTTCCCCAGGAAATCAAGGAGTAAACTAGCAATGGCGGCAGCGGCAAGCCTTGGGCGTACAAAGAGGGTCGTGTAGTATACAATAGCATAACTCTGGAGTAGTAGTGCAGTGGAAGTGGTAGCAGCAGCAGCAGCAGCAGCAGTAGTCTCGGCTAGGAAAATCTGGGGGAAGCAACAGCGCCGTCTATCCGCAACAATCAACCTAGTAGTCATAGTTCACGGTAGCATTTTGCCCAGCGACAGAGCGCTTGGCGGAGAACGCTGTGGCCACCTGTTAGTAAATCGTGGGTCCCTGGCGCTGGGCAATTCCCCGCTTGTTTCTTTTTTTTTTTTCTTTTTTTTTTTCTCTTTTTTTCTTTTTTTTTTTTTCTCATTGCCTAGCCAGCCTGGCAGACCCCCAAAAAAATAACCCCCTTTAGCCCAGGGGGGGCAACCTGTGGCTCTGCAGAAGGGGACCCATCCAGGCGTCGGCACTGTACCATCACGAGGACGGCAAAAATGAAAAAAACTGCTTCAGGTTTGTTTTATTCAATGTACTATTACAGGTACCTTGTATATTGTACCCTGTAAACCAACTGTAGTTGCAGTACTTTGCAGTAGTACCTTTCTCTTTTTTATTTTTTATTTTATTTTATTTTATTTTATTTTTAATTCATTTTATTTTACGAGTCACGATGGGGTTCCGCAATAGGCTTCTTTTTGCTTCGCTTCCCGTCCAGCTTTTTTTTTTTTGTTACTTTTCGTGTGATCCATCTCCCGTCTTACGTACAAACAGTACAGTAGTTTAGCACCTCAACCGCACGCCTTCGCACGCCACCGCCGGCAATTTTTCCTTTTTTTTCTTCTTTCTGTTCTTCTATTCTTTCTATTTTCTGTTCCCCCCTTTTTTTTCTATTCTTGTTCGGTATCCGATGGATTGTGATTGGGTGGGTGCTTCCCGAGTTATTGGCGATCTGGCGGCCCTTTCCCAAGAGAACTCCCCGTGTTTTGGGGGGGATTACGATACGAATACGTTTTTTTCGGGTGAAAGTTGTTTCTCGGATCGATTGGGGTACCTTGTACAAACAAGTACAAAGACAAGTAAGAGAGAATTATAAGACAATAAAATGAAAAATAACAAAAAAATACAATAAAAAAAGGGCTTGCGTTATTGTCACTTCGTGTACTCCGCAACGCTACTTTCTGCTCATCCTGTGGCGCCGTCCCCCTGACTTTGTTCGTTACTCATGCACGCACCGCCACTTCTCTCTCATTCCATTGCTCACTCAGCGAGCAAGCGACACACAAAAAAAAGCTGGGGTTGTTCGGTTCGAGCTACCGAGAGAGAGAAGGGCTCGTCATGTGGTTTCTTTCTTCTACTACCTCCTCTCAGGCTGAACGGCCTTCCCGACCCCGGGTTTTCGGTTTTCGGCGCCGCTGGCCGTGGATTCCATGTTTAGTGTTGGCTTTTCCCCAAAACCACAACCAATTTACTCCCGTACTTTTTTTACTACTAACTAAAAAACTTGCTTTCCCGTCTCCATAGCGGTCACGATGCTGCTGGTAGTGTCATCATAGTCCCGGAGCTCGGAGTGTCTAGCGCTGAAACATGACTCTTTATTTTCCTTGATTCTACGATTTCCGGGGAAGCGAGAGGGAAGGCGGCTCTGGAGTAAAGACCAAAAAAAAAAAAGGGAAGCAAAAAGGGTACGAGGCGATACTTGTTCATCCGATGCGGCCGACGGCCCTGCACGGGTTTCGGACCAAGAAGGCCCCCCCTCTCCTGCATGCACTTTGCATTTCTGCTTTTCTCTCTTTCTTCTCCCCCAGAGTTTTTTTTGCTACAACTACTACTGCTTCGTACTTCGTACTTCGTATACTAGTAACTGTAGGATTACTTGTAGAGCATTAACCCGGCCCCAACAACCGAGACCATTATGGCCCGGCCTTTTGTTTTCCGCCCCCCGGCATGTTATTGCCCCCTTTTTTTTCTCTCTTCCTTTTCTCTCAAAGGGCGAGGCAAGGCAGATCACAAGACCTGCCCCGGGGCTTGAAAAGGTTCGAATCACCGGCCTCCCGAGGGGGGGGGGCGTGCGCAAGATGACGGCGGTGTGAGTCGAGGGGGGCCCCGATCTTGGGGCCTTGAGGGATCGCGCGCCGAAACCCTGACAACTTTTTAGGTAAGGCATTTCCGGGGTAAAAAAGGTGAAGGGGGGCCAAGTACTGCGAGGTGTAACATCGTGACGGGTAAAATACTCTTGTTACATTTTGTGTTGTAATGGAAGCAAGAGGCCTAAAAATAAAATAAAAAAGAGGCATAAAGAGTGACACGAAGGAAGCATTGGTTCTTTGGATATTGATGAGTTGCTTTGCTGAGAGGATCAGGTGCGGCGGATTGGGATCAGTTGAGCTTCTTTTTTTGGGGAGATATGATTCTCGGGGTGTAAGACGAGGCGGCGGCCCATGACTTGCTTCTCTTTGTCCTCCCTCGAATGCCCTCTTTTCTAAATTAAAGACAAGGAAAAACTCTAAAGACGTCAGGGGAAAGGTTTGGATTGTTGATTTGATAATGATATGACAGGTAACAAGGAATTAACAACACGTGCGTATGTGCAGAGAAGTGGTGCGATGATCAGAAACCGTGGTCTCAGAGCAACCCCAACTGATCAGCGAGAAAATTAATTTTGCCAAGACGAGGAATGACGGGGAAGTGCTCAGCGTGCTGTGCGGCACCGATTTAATACAGTAGGAACTGGGTCAATTAGCCGGCCTGTGATGTTTGATATATTCGAATACGGGGTATAGTTGTAGACTGATTAATATTTTATGCCCTGGGACAGGTGATTTTGGTTGAAGGATTAAAATCCCAGCGTCTTTGCACTGTGTTTTAATGTAGGTATACAGAGGGTAGGAAACTAGATTAAGGTTTAAATAGGAATTCATGACAGTCCATATAGAGGAATGACAAGGGAAATACTCAGCATGCTGTACGCATTACGCTGCGGAATTCCACAACCCCAGCATTGTCTATTACAACAAATGAAAAAAATTGCATTGGTGCATACTACAAAGTTGTATTATATGAAGAAGCGAGGTGCTTGAATTACTCAAGGTAGGCAGCAAGGTATGCGCATGTTTATCCATTCAGGGTAGGTCCCTTTTTTATGCATTCCGGATGAATGCGTGCCGTGATGCTTGGTGACGGCATCGGACGGAGGGGCATTATTCCCTTATTCTTATTTGCTAATATGTCTCATATTAAGCATCTACCTCTGCTCCGTGCTTTTCCACTCAAAAGAACTTTTCATGGTACAACACGCAGTGCATCATAATGGGGGCGGATGAGGTTAGCAACGGAGGCATATGATAGGTTTCTGTTGCGGCTGAGAACAGTCACTTGGCCACTACGCACTACTAAGTTTGTGTTGCAACGAATGCAGGGAGAAGAAAAAAAAAAGGAAAAAAAAAAGGCAAACAATGGTCTAATGGCCCATCACATCACACGCTCCTGTGCATACGGACAAGCCCCCTAAAAAAGGCGAAGTTTTTCTTTTTTTACCAGAGCCGCGAATATGCGAGGAGGATTGTTGGGTAAAAATTTCAAGTACATACATGACAAAACGGGCGGCTGCAGTTACACAAGTGGCACGCGCCTTGGAATTAATTGGCAGTTAGGTTTAGGTTAGTACTTTGTACTGTTCAATGGCGGAAATGACATCATTGTGAAGACGGGCAATGTTGAAAGAAATGTTGCCATGGCAAATGGATGATGTGATTTGAGGCTACAAGGGCGCAGCTTGTGGCCACTGTCGTAGTTCCATCTATGGCTTTCTGGTCCGCATATTTTTAGCTTCTCAATAGGCCTGGCTGGAGCCTTGTATGTTGAACCAGTAGCTGTAACTTGTGACACTGACCTCACAACAGAACCCGGCAGGTTGTCGACCGGGATTTTTGTTCGTTTATTTCCAAATCGGTTTACCATTTGCAGTGTACGAGAATGCAAGAAATGCTGTCATGTCCAAAAGCATCTCTTCACACACGGTAGACAATTTGCTACAAGATGCTCCCAAGGAGCAAGCAGACTGTAGATGGAGCACGTGACCATTGCGGTTTCTTCGGCTAAACCGCCAACGTCCATCGGCGGGAGAGACCCAATTATCGGCATTATGAGCAAGAGCCAAAAAATTTGACGCTTCGATTTGTGAATGCAGCATCCCGCTTCAATAAGACAATTGAGCGACTAATCGAATCGCCCTTTTCACAAGCATTGCCGACGGCCTCTTGAACATCCTCTACCAAGGGCTCTTTTTTGCCTTCTCCTGGACTGTGATTCGAGAAAGATCCGAGTTTCGACGTGTCCCGCAAACGGCAGCTGGGGTATCTATCGCCACTTGAACTTTTTTTGTCGACCGTCGTATCAATTTGCGCAGCTTCGGATTTGGCGCCTGGACTCTGCATACCTGCATCTCTGCATAGAACAGCCTTGATTCTTAATAACCCGCCAAAATGGTTACTCTTACCGAAGTCGAGGACGAGCACTTCCAGCATGCCAACCTTGAGGCTGAGCTGGAAGATGATGACTTCACTGATACCGGTATGCTTCCCCCCTCTCTCTCTCTCAAGGCCATTTCCCACCTCTAACAAGCCCCGTCCCAGAGTCTGAAATCTCCAACGAGTCCGACTTCGACCCCTCAGAAGAGACGCTCGCCGACCGGCTATATGCTCTCCGCGACATAATCCCCCCCACCACCCGAGGCTGGGTCTCGAGCCGCGTCAACGCCGTCACCAGCGCCGCCTGGAGCGTCCTGTCCTTTGGCGGCAAGGGCGCCTGGGTCATCACCACCTCTGCGCTCTTCCTCGGCGTGCCCTTTGCACTGTCGTTTGCCGAGGACCAGCAGCTGACGGCCATGGAGCAGGAGTATAACATGCGCCAGACGGGCAGCGAGCTGCTGACTGCGGGGGCGGAGCAGAGCACGGCGGACCAGGTCGGCGCGGCTCTGGGTCCTGAGCAGACCAAGGCGGCGCTGTGAAGACGATGACGGCAGCAAAAGAAGAAAACAAAGATTACAACAAAAAAATGACTTGGCGCCAAAATGGTTAAAAAAAGATGTAGGCGCTTGGAACTGGAAAAAGATTGGTTCTAATGTAATGACTGGCTTACAATTTACAATGACGGGGGGTGGGAGAATGGCGATATGTGTGGTTGAGGAAGGGGGTCCTGAATGCGAAAAGAAACAAGCATGGTTCCCCCCTCCACCCGTGTACAATAACCTTTTGGGGAGGGCAAGGTGTGCGTGTGTCTCTCGGCCATTGATCATATCTTTGTCCTGATTTTGGCTGGACCTGGGGTTTACAGCCTGGGGGTTGGGAGGGGGGTTTTGTACGAAGTATGTTTTTTTTTGATGCCATCTCATCTCCGGACCACTATGTATTTTTTTGGCCGTTGGCTAGACTTATGAAGATTGCAATGTGAAGATGTGTGAGGGGAATGAGAATGAGGAAATGACACTCTACTCTTGCAATGGTGTTTTGATTTTGGATGTGTTTTGTCAGATCTGTGATTCATTAGATCCGTTGTCTGCGCCAATGTCACATCTCGAGTGAGACGTGAGATTTGACATGGGCTCTAAATATTGCGGGGCATCTCTTTTCAGCCATCACCACTCTCATCTATACTCTCACCCTCACTCTCACCCTCTTTGGTTCCTACGTAAAGAACTCGCAGCGAAAACTAATGAATCAAAAGCCAATGGATTTTGTAGCTCTACCGAAAATCGAAGTTTGTCCCACCCCCTTTCGCCAACTCAAAGAAAAGGACGATGCAGTATCTGACTTGAGATTATTTGTAGCTCCACGCCCATCTCACGGGCAGCATTTCCCGGCAGACGCTCCACGAGATATGGCTCGACAAGAAGGCCGCCGGGGAAACCGACCTGGAAGATCCCCTGGCGGTTATTCCAGAGGGGAAGCACGATTATGATCTCGTTTCGTGCGTAGAGTGTTCCTGAGCATCATCAATTCCCAGATATATACAGAAATCTCACCTTATACTTACAAAACACGCATGTAGCTTCTTCCCCCTCTTCAGCAAATACATCTACGCCCTCCTCACAGACGAAGCCTCCATCCGCCACGCAACAACTTCCGTCTTGCAGTCTTTCCTCCAAGACGGCGTCGTCTACCTGGAGCTCCGCACGACTCCCCGCCCAACGCCCTTCCTCTCCGCGGAGCAATACGTCGCCGTTCTCGTGTCGACGATATCCGCCTTCGAAGCCTCGAACCCTGGCCTTCACACGCGGCTCATCCTCTCCATCGACAGGCGGCACGACTTTGAAACTGCCTCTTCTGTCCTCACCCTCGCTACTAACCCCCCAGCATCATCATCGTCCATAGTAGTAGGCCTCGACCTCTGCGGCGACCCAGCCGCCCGCCCGGCAGGCTCCATATCCCTCTTCACGCCGCTCTTCCAAAAGGCGCGCACGGCAGGCCTCGGCATAACCCTGCACTTTGCAGAGGCCGAAACCAGCGCCTCAAAGGAAGAGCTCGAGACGCTGCTCTCCTGGCGGCCGCACCGGCTGGGCCACGTCATCTGGGAGGACGCGGAGACGAAGCGCGAGATTGCCCGCCGGAAAGACGAGCTGTGCCTGGAGCTGTGCCTGAGCTGCAACGTTCATGCGGGCATGGTGAAGGGCGGGTTTGAGGGCCATCATTTTGGGGAGTGGAGAGGCGTTGAGGGCGTCAAGGTGTCGATTGGCGTGAGTGTTTCTCCTTATATGTGATTTTTGCTAATGATGACGATATGCTAGACTGATGACGTGGGCATCTTTGGCAGCCCCCTTTCCAACGAGTATCGTCTCGTTGCGCAGCACTTCCACCTCGATAGACGGCAGATCTGCGCCCTGGCGAGGGAATCCATCGACTACATCTTTGGAGGCGAGGAGGAAAAGGAGCGATTGCGGCAAATCATGTGGAATTGAACTTTTTTACATTGCACCAAAAACTAGAAAAAGCGAGCGGGAAATCAAACATCATGAGCATCATATGGTTTCTCTTTTCTTTTCAATTTCATCATCCAACTGCGCTACATTAATGTCAACACGCAAAAAAAAAAAAAAAACACTTTCATAACGCTACTCTTGCATCAGGCTAATATGCTATGACAAGAAACCAGGTACGAAACGAGAGAGGAGAGCAGGCGAGCTCCATCCAAATTTCCCTGTGCAACTATTTTCCACCCCTATTGTTGTTTCTTTTTTTCTTCCGTTCCCCCCCCTTTCCTTCACGGCTACGGCCGAACCAATGTCTTTGATAGAACAGCACTCTGTAGCGCAAAAATTTTCAGTCTCCATCACTTCCTGTAAACGCCGGGAAAGAAAATATCAAATATCAAAATCCCAATCTATTTCGTCATCACGCGTTATATGGGCCACGATTCACTCAGTGCAAGTTTTGTGGTGGTGTGTCGAGGTCCACTCCCTCAACCATATTCTTCTGGACCTGGCTTTCGCCCACCAGTTTGCGGAAGAACTTGGATGCCCGCTCGCTCTCGCCCTTGACCTTGACCGTCTCGTCTCGCTTCTTGTTGAGATCCTTGACGCTGTGGTCGAGGCCGACGCGCAGGTTGTCAGCGGGCATGCGCAAGACGGTGCGGACCGATCCCGAGATCCGCGAGGCGTTGGTGTGCACGTAGTCGATCTGGGCGAGCTGCGCCTCAATCTTTCTGGCCAGCCGATGGGGAAGGGAGTTGGGAATCTGCTGAAGGACGTATGCTGATGCGGCGACGGCTAAGAAGTAAACTGTTAGTAAAAAAAAAAAAATCTACATGTAGCGTGAAGGAAAAGAAATAAAAGGGGTTACATACCGGCAATGACAATTCCAGGCAGGATGAGCCTGCGAAGGTTCTCGTTGCCAATGATTCGCGTCGCCGTGATGGCGTGGTCCACCCAAGAGTTCATTCCCAGCATGCGAGGCACGACTGCGCCAGCAATGGTAAGGGCCATGCCCGTGCCGGCAAACTTCTCCTGGCTATGCATCAAAGTTGAAAAGTCCACAAAGTCGGCAAACTCGGTAGGGACGTCCACCTGGCGGGCCAGGACGTCCTTCTTCCGTCGGAACATGACATCTGGTCGGAAGTGGAGGTTCTGGAACTCGTCGCCCACATGGAGCAGGCCAAGCTGCTTGATGGCATTGACACCCCTGACCGTCTGGCCTCGGGCATAGTCCTCGCAGCTGTTGACGGCATCGGCAATGTGGGATAGAATGGCGTCCTTGAGGTCGTCGGCGTATCCAAAAGCGCCAAAGATGCCAGGATACGGGATGTCGTATTTGGTGTTTCCGGCGTAGGTGATGGCAGCGTTGAGCTGTCCTCGGGTGTGGTCGTAAATGTTCTTGCACGTCTCCTCGATGTTGTGGACAACCTGCTCATCAACCTCTGACCGAGCCTTCTTGCTGGCCAGGATCTGGGGCTCGAGTTCTTTGAGCTCCTGGGTGACCCGGTCAAACTCTGACTGGGCCACCTCTTGGTTGACGGTAGCCAAGGTCGATACATCGTTGAGGATGTTCAACAAATATGTTCTCGCGGGGGCAAGCTTCGATCTCGCTCGCTTTTCCAGAACAAATCGGCGCAGGGATTGTTCAAGCTTCTCAAAGTCTCGAATCTTGTCCAGGTCCTTGCCCTTGCCCTTGTCGTCGCCAGGATCGTCTCCACCTCCGCTGCCACTCCCGCTGCCGCCTCCGCCGCTAGGTCCGCCAGGGGGCGAGGGTGCCATTGGGATGACATTGCTGGAGACGAAATGGACGAGCTCGGAGGCTTCTTTGTGCGTTCGTGGACTCAGTCCGGCGACCTGGTCCAAAATCATCTTTTGGCATCGCTCCTTGTCCCTGATGAAGTCGTAGCCATTCACAACGATAAAAATGTAGGCCTTCTCCGCAGCGGCGGCCCAGATAAACTCCTTGGCGGACTGCGTAAAGTGATTTGCCGCAGAGACGACGAACACGACGACGTCAATCTCCTCCTGCCGAGCGAAAATGGCCGTCGTCTTGGTGGTATCTGAGTTGAGTCCTGGGGCGTCGATCAGGGCAATATCAACGACACCGTTGTTGAGTAGAGATTCGTCAATCGTTCTGACGTCCTTGACATAGACTTTGCACTGGATGTACTTTTCATTGTCAATCACAATTTTTTCGAGCTCCTGAAGAGAGTATGCGTCATAGGTTGACTCGTCGTTTCGGTTGTAAATCATCTCCTTGTGCACGGCATGGACTTCTTCGACTCCTGCATTTTCTCGAGCGTCCAGAACCTCGCAAAAGATGGCGGTGCAGGGCTGCTGGTCCTCGGGCAGAACCTTGCGTCGTAACAAGGCGTTGCAGAATGTCGACTTGCCGGCATTCAGATCACCCGTGATGAGAACCTTGCTTGATGTGTCCTCGATGCGTTCGCGGAGAGACACGAGATGCTTGATGCTGGAGCTTATTTTGCCATCAAGGAGGGATGCAATGGAGCCCTTCTCCAACGAGTGCACCAGCTCGGTCTGATGCAGAGCTCCAAGCTTCAAGTCCAATTTCAGAACGGAGAATTCCTGAGCGATCTGGGGCGAAACGAGCCGCGGCTCTGCTACGGGTCGAGCCTCGGCCGCTTGGCTAGACTCGGCCGATGCATCCTCAAGACTAGTCATGGCTCTCCTAAGCAAGGGCGGCGGCGCCTGATTTGACCTGGCCGTCAAGTCCTCCATGGTCGATGAGTGTAGGATGCCCGGGCGAGGCACATCAGACTCCATCTTCTCTGCTCGCTGAACGGAGGGGTAATGCGCAGGCCACACGGCATTCATCTCCCGAAGACTATGCAGCAGATCCAGCACCTTGTTGATTGACCGGCCCAGCGTGGCTCTCTGGGAGTTGTACCACATCTGGTGGATGGCGCCGGACTGTCGTCGGTCGCCGTGCGCTGCCACTTCCCACATGCCCGGCTCGTCGCCCATGATGCTGCCTCCGTATCCCGAGTCAACATCAAGCATGCTCTGAAGGCGTGCGGCGTGTTCGGATGTGGTGCCGTTACCAACGGTCATGTAGTTGGGCCGCCCTCCGGCTGAACCCGCATGGCCTGCCATGTTGGGGTCGAGGTTGGCATCGTCAGAGTCCCGCGCAGCGGGCGACTTGCCTTTGTCGTTGAAGTATTCTTGGCTCATGCTCGCGAAGGACTGCTTACCCACAGCATTGTCGAGCTCAAGGCTGAGGGAGCGGTGATGCGGATGATGCAAAGGTCGAAAAAGGTCGGGTACGAGGAGGAGAGTCGGGCGTTCGTCAAGTAAAAAGGTTGCATGATGTTTAAGCAAATTCGCGCCCCCCGGCGGTCATGAAGCTCCCTTGATTGGCCTAGCTCCTCGGCACAAACTCGGAAAGCATAAGCTATCTTATCGTTGGTCCCGAAAACTGGGCCGGCAGGTCGCAAAGTATCTTTGCACCTCCGCACAGCCGTGGGGGTACATGCCGTGGCCGTTTGGCGACCGACGTAACGGCTAGCGACCGCAAACATGCCAGCCGGGCGCTGCAGGACGACGTCGCTCTTCGGGCACTCCGCTAGGCAGATATCATCCAGTTCTTGTCCTGTTTATTATCTCGCCAGAATCCCTTCGACACCCGACCTCTCCTCTCTGCCGCCTCTCCAGCACTACACTGCGAGCGCTGCTTCTCCGCAAGACGAACCGGAACCAGAACCATCATGAACGTGAGGCAATGCCATCACAGCCCCCCACCTATGCGTGACGGCACCTAACTCGAACGTGCAATGCAGATCCTAGAATGGGCTTTTGGCAAGCGCATGACGCCGGCCGAGCGTCTACGCAAAAACCAGCGCATGCTGGACAAGGCCATTCGCGAACTCGATCAGACCCGCGTCAAGCTGGAGAAACAGGAGAAGACGCTGATACAGCAGATCAAGACGAGCGCCAAGAATGGACAGATGGGAGCTTGCAAGATCCAGGCCAAGGACCTGGTGCGAACGCGGCGGTACATTGAAAAGTTTTACGGCATGCGCAGTCAGCTACAGAAGATTTCCCTGCGGCTCCAGGTATGTATTGTTCATTATCTTAACGCTGGTAGCGGTCGCGATAAGGGCTAACGGGCGAATGACGTAGACCTATCGAACGAACGAGCAGATGATGCAGGCCATGAAGGGTGCTACAATGGCATTGGGCAGCATGAACAAGTCCATGAACCTACCCCAGCTCCAGCGCATCGCCATGGAATTCGAACGAGAAAACGACATTATGGAACAGAGACAGGAGATGATGGATGACGCTGTCGATGACGCCATGGACGTTGGAATTGAGGAAGAAGGCGACGAGGTCGTTGAGCAAGTCTTGGAGGAGATTGGAATAGACTTGAACCAGGCGGTAAGACTACGGACTCGCCCCACACTGGGTTTGATGCTGAACATGACTGACTGTCGGATAACAGCTCGGAGAGACTCCCACCGCTTTGGGCAACTCTGCCGTATCCGAGGGCAAGGTTGCGCAGGCCGTGGGTGCTGGAGGTGGAAGTGGTGATCCAGTCGACGACGACCTTCAAGCCCGACTTGACAGCCTTCGAAAGTAACCCGTCGTGCTATTTTACAACCAACCCGCGAACGAAGTAATAGATTAAGGCCTGGAATAGCCTTTGGACGGAACCTGCCAATCTACCGGCGTATGGCGGTACAAAAGAAAACGGATGTCTCTCAATGAGGACTTACTGGTCGATATGATGCAAGAGAAAGACCATTCGAAATATGATGGCACCTAAAGAGGACCACCAAGCGGAGGGTGTTCTTATTATATATATGTGGGGAGGGGGGCTTAGAGGGAATGAGCCGTGTCACGTTTTCTTGTTCGGCGCAAGAGGTGTTGATGGCCATTATGATTTAAAGCATAAGTTGCGGACATGTTTACGCGTGCAGAAGCTATCTATTACGGTAATTGATCAGAGAGGCTTGTCTATTTCAACAGCAATTGGAAATGGGAGAGCACTACAGAGGCATCATGCTCTTCCGGTCTGTTTTGTTTGGATTATAAAGCTTAGCCTACAGTCCCTCAAGAGGGAGTTTATAGTGGCTACGTTTCCCATATCAACGGTGTGATTAATACTGCAAGCAAAGTAGTACGTGTGCTCTTTGCCCTTGTCCTCGGTGATTCCCATGCTCGGTGATTGCGGCATTAGATGACGATTTGGGATAAAATGCCATCGGCCGGAAGAGAAGGAAATGATGATGACACAAGCCCGATCAAGTGGACAAACAAGAATAGCATCGATGGGGGCGCTAAGTTCCCCCGCGCCCACTAGCAGCGCCGAAGCCACCCACCTTGAATCTGGTGCCTACTTGCATTACTCCGTTAAGCAATCCCCGAGCTGCAGGGCGAAAAGTGAGAGTGAGAGCGATAGTCCGTTTAGCTTTTGCTCATTCACCGGGAAAAAAAAATTCCTAAATATAGATGTGCCAGCATTCAAACTAATGCCCTTGCATCGCACGGTTTACACGGCCATTTCGGGTGACGTGAGAATGGATGATTGGGCCTCCATACTCCGAACAGAGGGCAGATGCCCCCTGTAGCACAGCTCAGCTAGGGAGACCTGGGGCCGCGACAGCGCTGTCCTCAGCGGAGACGCTAACAGCGGCCTAGAGGCGCCAGCATGGCATTACCAACCAGCATCTCTCTGCTCTGCGAAACTACTTCTTCTCTTCATTGCTTCGCACGAGTCTCTTCAGCTGAGAAGCAGCCCCGGTTGTTGCGTTCGTCCGTGTCTGGTATGTAATTAGCTGCTTCCATTGATGTTCTTCCAGATCCTGTTGTCGCCGTTTTGCCTGCATCCCGTACCATGGCCCGAACATCCCATCCTGCCGTCTCCCCTCATCCCATCATCACCAGAGGCAAGCTCTCCCTCTCTCTCTACCAACTCGCCCGCGTTTGCTTGTGTCAGCGCCCGTCAGATCAGATGCAATCAATCAGCAGGACAGAGAGCTTTTGCCACCAGAAGAGTCTGTTTTGCCTACCGCAATGACGGCACAGCACCTCATGATTCACTGTCCTCTGCTGAGCTACCAGCTGCTGCCAGCTGCTACTAGGTAGCTGCCTTCAGCTCCCTGCAGGCCACTGGGCCAGGTAGCACAGGCAGCGCTACAGGCAGCGCCTCACCCGATCTCGCCAGCACCTGATGTTGCATCTGGCCCAAATGTCACCACTGCCACCAGCAGCAAACAAGCGCCAAAAGCATCTTCCTCCCCGCTGTCCCGCCGCTGCGTCCCCGCCGATGTCATTTCTATGCCGCCTGCCCCCCTCCATGCCCAAAACTCTAAACACCATCTATCCGCTTTGAAGAACCCTGAAGCTCACTTGGCACAGCCGATTCTGCCCTTCGTCGCCTTGTCTGAAGCAGCCCCTTAAAACATCCCTGGCATTCGCATCGCCTTTTGCCGCCTGCCGAGCCGAAACAGCCCTCTCCGCGCCGCCCTAAGCGCCTACAACGTCCAATCCAATCACGCAGCGTCCCCCTTCGTTTCCCCCACGAGAGCGCGATACTACTGCCAACCATCGCAACCCCGCGACAAACTTGTTCAACAGTTCCCTTCGGCCTGATCTGCGACATTCACCGATAGTCCTCCCCTCCCCCGTCAATCGATTTTCGAGGCCGTCCACCTTCCGCTCCGGAAGTCTCTCTTCCCACTCCACAAACTGGCAGGTAACAAGCGTCGCAGTCTCTCCTCTCACGGAGGAAGTCTGCTAAATAGAATGTTTGGCGGAGCTTCCAACAACTCGTCGGGGGCCAAAACCGAGACCGATACCAAGAGCGAGGGCAAGTCGCCTTCTCCCGAGTCAAGTCCCAGCGCTGCGTCTGCGGTCCCCATCAAGAACGCAGACCAGGCCGCCAGCGGCGAGAAGCGCAGCGGCAATGGCAGCCCGCCGACTCGACAGGATACCGGCGAGAAGAAGCGTAGGAGTAGCGGCGTCAGCAGCAAGGCCAGCAGCCTGCTAGCCTCAGCCAGGAACTCGCTCAACTTCTCCCAGGTCACCCGCTCGGGCTCGGACGCAAGCGCCCAGACGCCGCTCCAGAAGCTCGGCAAACAGGACCCTGCTCTCGCCGTGCCGCAGGGCCAGCATAACAACTCCGCCGGTGAATCGGTCCCCGGCCCCAAGTCCACCTTCCGTGTCGGTGTTTGGGAGGATAGGAACAAGAAATGCCGCCGGACGATGGAAGATACCCATGCCTTTTTGTACAACTTCTTAGACACTCCAGCTCCCGCCGTCGATGGATCTGCCGGAAAGGACAAATCAAGTAAAGACGACAAGGACGCCTCTAATCGAGAGGTCTCTGAGTCGGACAATGGCTACTTTGCCATCTTTGACGGTCATGCCGGCACTTTTGCCGCGGATTGGTGTGGAAAGAAGCTTCACATTATTCTAGAAGACATGATACGAAAGCACCCCAACATGCCGATCCCTGAGCTCCTGGACATGACGTTTACGGCTGTTGACGCCCAGCTCGAGAAGCTCCCGCTCAAGAACAGCGGCTGCACGGCTGCCATTGCCGTCCTCCGCTGGGAAGACCGCGTGCCCAGCGATCGATCTGTCACCGGCTCTCTGGCCATTGCTCCAGCTGCCGCAAATGTTGCTGCTGGCAAGGTATTGGCCAAATCTCAAGAATCAGAAAAAGAAAAAGATGGACCTTCAGAACCCTCGCCAGCCGTTCCAAACGAAGCTATAACCACGAAGCTCAGGGGAATCGCCAGTCGACAGCGCGTCTTGTACACGGCCAACGTGGGAGATGCACGCATCATCTTGTGTCGTAACGGCAAGGCCTTGCGTTTGTCCTATGACCACAAGGGCAGCGATGAAAACGAGGGGAAACGAATCGCCAATGCCGGAGGCCTCATCCTCAACAACCGCGTCAACGGAGTCCTGGCTGTCACCAGAGCACTTGGGGATACCTATATGAAGGATCTCGTCACTGGCCACCCATACACCACCGAAACGGTCATACAACATGACCTTGACGAATTTATTATTATTGCTTGCGATGGAGTAGGTGTCCTTGCCAGATTTGTTATTTACAAAGTTATAAACAAAAGTTGCTGACAAAGTATTATAGCTATGGGATGTTTGCAGCGATCAAGAGGCTGTTGACCTTGTCCGAGAAATTCACGATCCGGGCGAAGCATCAAAATTGTTGGTCGACCATGCTCTCAACCGATTCAGTACCGATAACCTGTCTTGTATGATTGTGCGATTGGACAAGGAGGCTCTTGCGCAAAGCCAAAATAGTCAAATTAGCCAGGATGCTGAGCCCGAATCGAACAACGGGACCGCAGCAAAGGTCAGCGAGGCGGACAAGATCGTCGCGGATACGAAACAGAAGATTGCCGAGGGCACGGCTCCCGCAGTGGGCGTGTCTGCCAGCAATAGCGGACGCGGATACGATAACAATGCTTCTGTGCAAGAAGAGGGATTCGTGCCCACGACTTTGAGCGATACGGTCGTGGAGGAGCCTATCGCCATTGAGGACGACGATAGCCCCGAACTGGCTATTTCAATCGAGAAGCCGGTTATTACTGCAGAAGAGTCAAAAAGCGAACCAAAGGAGCCGACAGACGCCTAGGATTCAGACACCCCTGCCATCCAGCCAAGCACCGTCTAGCGGTCCTCATTCAAGGACGGTGACGGTTGCTCGGACGGACACTTCCAACTGGATTAGGCAAGGGTGGGAAATGATGTCAGAGATGGCTCAGATCTATGCGCGGTCAACGCATACGGTGAAGACGGGAGTCATGTTGGCTCAGGGGGGAGGGCGAATTCTCGAGACTTGTCTAGGTTCGAGCATAACTACATCGTGCTACAGAAAGAGGAAGACGGTGATGAGGCTGATGTCTCATGGGGTACTGGGCGTACGGTTGGACTAAGATAACGTGGCCAAGTTTTTTTGTACGCTACCTGTATCTATATGTAAGAACTTGCGGATGCTGTTTGGGCTTTTTTTTTTTATTTGGACGGAATTGCATGATTGTTGAGAACACCGCTATATTATTTTGCTACTGTTGTTTGCCGATGATGGTGATGTTGCAATACAATGGCCATGTTTCTGCCCTGTACGAACGGCGGTTTTCTTCTGTCTAACCCATTTGCCATTTACCGTTTACCATTCAAACATAATGTCACGGGTCTTTTGGAGTCTGAGATTTGATAAAATACCTGGTGGCATCTTTCTATGCCACTGATTGGCAAGTTCGAATACATTGGAAATACTTATTCCATACTATCTGTATCGAGATGATGGACCGTAAAAGTAGCATCAAGTGTTCCAAGAACTCCTTACAGATGGTGGAGCAGACGGCACAAGTACAGGTACGGAGTACCAAGACAGGGTAAGGTTGGTCGCGGCTGCCTTCCTTGATGTGCGAGCAAGGATGACTAAAGAATGAGATAAACTTTGGCATAGGGTAGATACTCCTCCACAGGTGACAGCGCACGAAGCATCAACCTATCCATGAATTATTACTTGTATTGCCTGTCCGCTGTGTCAACCGCCAATCAACAATCACAGCGCCGCTGGGCTGATCATCGGAGACTTGGCCGGAGTTGCGCCCCAGATACGGAGCACGATTACTATGGGTAACGATGGGGCTCTTGTGCAGACAGCTGCTGCACGACGTACGTTTCAGGGTCAGCCACGGCATTTGCGCGGATGCTTTTGCTGCATGTTGGACGAGCGCGAACTGGTGCGATTGCGGTGACGGCAACAGCAACAACTAACAAGATGATAATTTTTTTTTATTTACATCTCCGTCCATACAACAACAACAACAACAAACAGCTTCAAGGTGCCAAATGGCAATTTCTTGCCATTTTCCTCATCACCTATCAAAAGACGCTGCAACAAGCCGCTCTGCGCTACTCTGCGATTATTGGAGGGGGCATGTGCTAGGGGGCCCAAGCTTCATTTCAAAATTAACGAGATGGGGATCCCCAATGGCGGACCGCCGCTGATGAAGACAAGTCCAATACGGAGCTTTTGCGATGCTCTCTTCTCATTGAACCGGATTGTTGGCTGGCATTACTGGCGTCAAGACCCCTGTTTCCGGATGGGGGCTTGCAGGGGATAGACCAGGCCCCTAAATGGTCAGCTAAACCCCCTTAAGCTATTGGCCTCAAGTCACAACTGCTAGTCGAACTGGTGGAATGGAAGCCCGGCTGTTGAGCATATCTTGGCTGATATTTTTTTTTTCCCTCCCCTTCTCGTGGGTCCCTGCGCCAGTTTGGAACGCGTTTCCTTGAGCATGGGTTGGTGTTTGGGCAGCTCTTATCATCCGGTTTCCAGCTGGTTTCTTGGCTCTTACCTGCCCAGTGGCACGGTAAAGCGGGCAATCTTGGTCTCATTGGAGACGCGCATAATAGAGAAGCTGAAGGTGTTGCCTGTCCTGTGCATTGTGTGTGGGTGGCACCAAGTTTTGTGATACATGGTTTTGGGTCTCCCCCCCCTTGCCTACATGTATCTGCGGCGCGGCGCTTAGTACGCAAGTGGACTCCGTGCATCCAGGTACACATTCGATCTCTCGCGACCTGCAGCACGGCCTCGTTTCTTTTGCGCAGCCAGAGGGAACAGAGAAAGAGTCTGTGTCAGGCTTGGTTCCACGAAGCTGCCTGCATGTAATTCCGTTCCGGCGGGCAGGCCACTACTCCTTGCATCTCCCCATCTTGACAGGTCCCGTTGTTTTTTTTGCTGTACTTGGAGGAGAGCATCTAGAGGGCTGAAGGCTTCTTGCATACCCTTCCCCCACGTCGCGATTTGTTCGTCTCCATGTCGACGTCGTCGCAACTTGCCCCTGAGTATTGGTGGTAAGACGCTCGCAGAGCCGACGCAGCGCGCCGACTTGTATTCCGTTTGCCCTTGGGCATGCAATTGCATTCGCAGTCCTTCTTTATTGCTGTTATTCTTTTTTTCGCTTTATTTTGAAACATCTTTTGCCTCTCTTTATTCATTCGTTCAGCTTTTTCTACTTCTTCTACTTCTTCTTCTACCTGGCTTTCTTGATATTCCTCTGGGTTGAGCTGGACTTGGCTGAGCTGGTTGGCGGAAGCGATCGATCTATAGATATCGGAACCATATCAGAGAAAACATGTCGCTAAACGGCTTAGACGATCCTAAGATTGTAGAGGCGCACGAGGCTGCCCTTGCTGAAGCTGGAGGATGGTATGCATAGTCCACTCCCCCAAGTTTCTAAGTGCCATGTGAGGTTCGATTTGCTGAGACTCTGCGTTTGCTGTGCTATCGATTAGGTTCCTTCTCAAATATTCGAGTCGCGACGAAGTCGAACTGTTGGACAAGGGAAATGGAGGCATTACTGAGATTCGCAACGCCGTCGCCAGCTTTGAGGAAGAAAGCCCGCTGTATGGCTTCCTGCTGTACCGAAGAAGGAATGTCATTGTCAAATATTTACCTGAAGACTGCTCTCGTCTTATACAAGGTTAGTTCGCTCTTATGCTTATACCTTGCCCATTCTCTTGATCAGCGGCCATCTGCGATGCAATCGTGGGTAGTGCTAACTTTTGGCAAATAGCTCGAGTTGCTGTGCACTTCAGCGCTGTTTGCGAACGATTCGCCCCATACGATACTATATTCGAGATTTCTACGGCTGCCGAACTCAGAGACACGAAGCTATCTGCTGCCTGCTCCTTGCATGCGGCCTCTGGATCTACGGCCTCGTCCACGAGTTCCCGAAGACGACGGCTAATGGAAATCGCCGAGGAGGATGAAGAAGAACAACGCTCTCCGAAACGACAGTCCTTAGTACCGGAAACCGATGACGGTCGGCCACGAACACCTGACAACAGATCTACGACTGCGGACGAGGTCAAATTGAACTCCGAATTGGCATCTTCCCCAGAGCACAGCAAGTTTTCTGCCTCGAATACGTCTGAGGTGCCCAAGTTTATGGGCGTTCCCGACGCGCCAGCTTCGCCTACAAGATCGGTTGATACTACCGACAGCCGATTAGATCTCTACAGCTACTACCCCACAAGTAAACCAAAAGTGAAACTCGGTCCCCGGCCCAAGACCGATGCTACGATTAGGCCTCAAACTGCTGGGAACTTCAGACCTGTTTCGTCCCTTCCGGCCGGCTACAAACTGTTTGGCAAGGGCCACAAGAAGAGCAAAGAAAAAGACGGAGACGCTGCCTCTTTAATCGAAGAGATTCCAGAAATGGAGTTACCTGCCGATGCTGCTCCCGCGCTCACAACGGAAGACACATTGGAAATCAGCGGCGGTGCCTCGCGACCCTCCACAAGCACCGGAATACCGGCCGATACACTGTCTGTACCGGCAGTGCCAGCCAAACCCACCATGACTCCTGAGAAGGCCAGACTTATGAAGGCCATGAAGCTCAGGGAGAAGAAAAAGAAGCAGCAACAACAACAGAAGCTGCAGCCTGAAGATGCTGCCATTGAGAGCCATGATAATGATAATGACCAAGAGGCTGGAGGCTGGAACACTCAAGAGAAGAGTGAAGGAATTGAGGATCGAGCGGCATCTATTAGCCAAGCGGATTCGGGCGTCGTCTTGGATAGTCTCTCGTCGTCTGTGCAAATAGATGAAGTTTCTGAGGGAACTCGACTAGAGTCTCGCGCTCAGAGCCCTGCAATTACCTCCTCGGAGCACGATCAGTCGACTGCTGCTTCTTCGCTTTCCGATTCCACGGATGAGACTGTCCAGGCGAAGAATGAAGATGAAGTGACGGATCATGCCGCCTCGACTTTTGTCGGCATGGAAGATGAGGAGCACCATCGGGTTCGGGATGAGGCAGCCGCTACTGCTGCTGCTGCTGCTGCTAATCCTGCTGCAGCGGAAGGACAGCACCCAAATGAAAAAGGCCAAGTCGCAGAGGTTGATGCACCATCATCGTCATCGCCATCCGATGCTGTTGTCGCTGTTTCTGGCGCATCATCGCTGGAAGAAAATGAGTCGACTGCAATTCAAACAAAAGAGACTGGCAACTCAGTTGCATTGGAATCCACTGAGAATACGGCGGCTGAGGTTGCTACCGGGGCTGCTAATAAGGGATCGGCTAACACCGAAAATGAAAAGGAGAAAAAAGGGATTGCAGTGCCAATTTCAAAGTTCTCGGCGAATATTCCGACGTCAAAAGCCCCACCGGCCGCATCATTAGGTGGCCTGGGATCTGGCGCAGCCGAGATTCCACTCGCTGCCCCCGGCGATGTTGCGCAGGCAACGGACAAAGGGGAATTAGATTCTTCTCCACTGCCCAGGACTCTTAGGTCTAAACTCTCAACGCAAGATTTGGTCGACGCCGCAAACGCAGCCGCGCAAACCACCGTAGCGACGCCTTTGATGGAGCTCCAAATGGACCCATTGTCGGCAGCAGAGGAAACATTTCCAGCAGTAGAGAAGACTAGTGAGGCGGCGGCGGCTCCCGATGAGCCCAAAGAACGTTCCAAACGCTCGGCTAACATTCCACCACCGATCCAGACAGATCTGACCGAGCCAAAGCAGGCTGCTGCGGCTGCTGCAGCCGCCGACTCCGCCGCCGCCGCCGCAGCAGCAGCAGCAGGCAACGCTCCTCACACGAGCGACAATGACGATGCTCTCGTCCAGGAGATTCAGGGCGACGCAACGGCGCAGAACGATAATAAGCCAATGGTTGCCACCAAATCTCCGCTCACCCCTGTCTTCCCCAGTGCTACAATTGCGAATGGGCCGCTAGGCGCTAGAGCTCCACCAGCGCACACCGTTCGAACAGTCTCTAATCCTGTCCGTGGCAACTTCATCGCTCCGACAGATGTAACTCAATCTACGGCGCGTTCTCTGAGTTCCGGCGCAGCTTTTTTACACAAGGTAACGCAGCAGCAGTCGGCCAGCCTCGCCACGATGAAGCCCAACGTCGGGTCGAGCATTTCGCAGCGCATCAAGGCGCTGGAGAAGCTGTCAGCGACATCAGGTGATCAGACTCGGCCGGTGAGTCGAGAGCGGCCTTCGTCGACGTTCTTCGCGGTTCAGAAACGGGACAACTCCAGGCCGCCGTCGGTGGTGGACAGGACAAAATCCCTCAAGGGGAGGGCCGCATCACCAACGCCGTCGCAGGATGAGTTTCCGCCGCTCGAGGCGGGCAGAGTCCGGCTGCAGAGATCAGGTTCAGTCGTCAGTCGGGTTTCAATGTTTGAGCCGCTGGCCGCATCTACCTCGAATGCATCCGGATTAGCCCCCGGGCCTCAGTCGCGAGGGCGGCCAGAATCCGTGGCCGTCACGACCAGAATCATTCGGGACCCAAGCCAGCTGTCTGGGTATGAGCTGCCGAGAGATGCTTCCGATTACAACTATTTGGATCTGAAGCAGCCGCCGCTCATGGTTGACCACCACCGAGGTGATGAGGGCTCCGAACGGAGGTCCAGGTCTCTCGAGCGCGACGGCGAGGATGACATGGGTAGGCGATCCTCGCTAAATACGGTAAAGGGGTTCTTCAAGGACCCTCGGAAGTCGGTGACGGTCTCGACTAACGTGCGCCATGCAATAGTTTCTAGGACAACAACCCAGTCGCCCAGTAGTGCAAGCCATCGCCTCTCTATGAGCAGCCGCCGCTCCATCACCATAGATCGCGATAACCTTGCCAACTCTAGCGTGACTGAAGATTCCTTTTCTGGCGATGAACGGTCTGACAAGAAGACGTCGCGTGCTGGGCGCTTCATGCGCAAGCTTTCTAACCTATCCAGTGGGTCTAAGAGCAAGAATGCTACTTCGGTAGAAGAGACGACAACTGCCGGTGCTACTGCGCAGAATGCCGCCGGCTTAGCTCGCAAGCCTTCAGTGGCTCCATCTGCCTCTGCCGAGGCGTCTATTGTATCGGATCTGGGAGATGTCAACGTCCAGTTCCCGGATAGCCTGTTGTGGAAACGGCGCAACCTCTGCCTTGACTCGCAAGGCTTCATCATCCTCAGCGCGCTGCCGGCCCAGAGCAGCCGAACTGCCCAGGGAACCAAGCGGTACCACATGGGCGAGTTTCGACAGCCCTACACGCCGGACGTGGAGGTGCAGGAGCTGCCAAACAGCGTAGTCTTGGACTTTGTCGAGGGCACAGGCATCCAGCTGGCGTGTGAGGACAGGACAGGACAGCTTAACGTGCTGCATGGTAAGTTTCATCCTTGTTGGTGAAACTGTTTGGACTGGTTTGGCTAACTGATTTATTAGTTTTGCAAGCTGCTTATGCTAACCATAGCCGATGAGTGTTGATGCAATCAACTTTTTAACTATGGGAAGCCATATTCACCTTTTGGATCAAAAAGCTTATTGCTAGCGACACCCTCTGCTCTTGGGGACTCACCATACCCTCCCCATGTCTGCATGATGTTGGGTTCCTTCTCATGCACTCGGAACCAACTCTGCTCCCCTTCCATGTCCTGATCTTCTCTTCTTTCCTCTCTCTCTCTCTCTCTCTCTCTCATAAACTACCTACTTATTACACATAGAAAGTTGGGACGGAAAAGGGGGTGGGTGGGAAGGGGTGAAAACACAAAATAATAGTTGGACATGGTACTTGGCTATCT
>PXNZ01000338.1:0-33159 GCA_003012085.1 Trichoderma brevicompactum | reverse complement strand
CCCCTTGCCCTGGTCGCTCTCGAGGCCGCTCATGTCAGGTCTCTGACATGTGCAAGCCATCGTCCCGTGGTATTTTTTTGGGCAGCTGAAGCCTTCCCCAACTCCCAATATTCGTCCCCATGCCCTTCACATTCCGCCGCCTCTAAAAAGAAACCATCGTTCCCATGAGCCTCTCTGTTGACAGATTTGCCAGGAAGAAAGTGGCCATTGTCGGCAGCGGCTGCTCAGGCATTGCCGCGCTATGGGCTCTGAATAGGACATATCACGATGTCTACCTTTACGAAGCTGCAGACCGCTTGGGCGGCCACACCAACACTGTGCAATGGAAGGCTGGCAAGTATACCACGGCCGTTGACACCGGATTCATCGTGCTTAACACTGCGACATACCGTGAGTTGATAGAAAATACCCATTGCATCCTCGCAAGCGCTCATCCCAAGCCTAGCAAATTTCTTGAATTTTCTCAGTAGGATCGGAGTGCCAACTGAGCCCACTGAGATGACGTTCAGCGTGTCGCGAGATCAGGGCCTATTCGAATGGGCTGGCACGAACCTAAGCTCGATATTCTGCCAAAAAAGAAATCTCTTTTCTCCTAGGATGTGGAGGACGCTGTTTGACATGATTCGCTTCAGCCAATTCGCGCTGGATTTGCTTATAGATGATGAGGAATATGAGCCTCGATATGGCGGAGAGAACATGATGAATCATGTTCACAAGACTCTGACCATTGGAGAATACCTGGAGCGCGAGGGATACTCAGATGGCTTTCGGGATGATTACTTGATACCTATGACGGCTGCCATCTGGAGCACGAGCCCTGACAAATGCGCATTGGAGTTTCCTGCGACAACGCTTGTCCGTTTTCTGTAAGTCAAATCTACTGCCGCACCTCTCGATTCTCTTGCTGATGGTTGTGTTAGATGGAACCACCACCTGCTATCAACACTCGCTCTACGCCCACAGTGGTTGACACTGAAGCATGGTGCTCGGTCATACATCGATACTGTCATGAAGGGATTTCCTCCCAATCACTTGTTTCTCAATACTGCAGTCAGAAACGTATCAAACGATCACCAGGGTCGAGTTCTACTGCATCTTGAAACTGGCAAGACGGAAGTTTATGACCACGTCATCCTGGCGACCCATGGCGACCAGGCGCTATCGATCCTCGGCCCCTCCGCTACAGAGCAGGAGCGTTCGATCTTGTCATGCTTTCAGTCGTCACAGAACGAAGCAGTGCTGCACTCAGATCTGTCTCTGATGCCACGAAATAAGAGAGCGTGGTCAAGCTGGAACTTCTTAACCATGTCTTCCCCTTCAACGCAAAAAGCCAATATGGATAAAGTGTGCTTGACGTACAATATGAACATCCTGCAACACATTCCGAAGAATCCATTTGGAGATGTCTTGGTGACTCTGAATCCAACCCACCGCCCTACCCCCTCCAAGATCCAGGGGAGATATTTTTATACCCACCCTCTGCACACCCCATCATCGGTGCGCGCACAACGGATGCTGCGTTACATACAAAACAGGAGAGGAATTAGCTACATCGGGGCATGGACCGGATACGGATTCCACGAAGACGGATTCACCAGTGGCTTACAGGTGGCTCAGGATCATCTGGGGGCTAAGCTCCCCTTTGAATTCCGGGATTCCACCTATAGCAGAGGGAGAGTCCCGAGGATCGGCCTGCTGGATCACTTACTGCGCCTCATTATCCTGGCAATCCAAGTTTTTGTCATTCAGGTGCTGGAGAGGTTGGCACGGTCTGGAAGGCAGAGGGTAGTGAAACCACTTCTCAATGGCTTCCAGAAGAAGCAGCCACGCCGAAAATTGGCATAAATTCTGACTGATATCTGAAGAGCGTTCCCTTTTCTCTCATTCTTCGTTTTTTTTTTAAAAAAAAAAATATTCTCTCTGAAGGAATTACCACAGCGCATGGAGCAACCCGGCTTTATATGATGACATGATCGGGAGGATACTGCAATACAAGACTGATTTTGGCACATTTTCATTTCAATTGGCACTAGATTATTACTATTTGATTGGATATCCGATATATATACGATTTCTTTGAAGTGACTCGAGACATGATTCATCAAATTTCTAGACAAAATCACCTTGTGTAATAGCATTCATATGCTCAGATATATGTGATTTCGAGGCAGCGGGGTGCACATCACTAATAGAGCCAACTCAATCCGCGCCGAACCGCTGCCCCACCAAATTCGAGATGTCATGCCACTGAACGCCGGATTACAGATGCTGGCGCTAGCTCCAAAATGAGGCTAACATTTACTGCTTCCTTCAGCCTTCGGCAAAAAGCATCACATATCACGACACAGCAAACCATGAATAACGCACTGCGCCTGGTGCGCAACAGCCCTTCACGCACGGCAAGCCCGTCATCGCAATGGGCTTGCTTTTTCTGCCAACATGCACGACCGCAGAGCCGTCGTCCCGCTTTCGCAGATTTCCGCCGCAAATTCTCCAACTCGAGACCTCGCCGAGAGCAACAAACGCAGCATCAGCAGCGACAAAACACTAGCTATGCGCCCTCTATGGAGAAAGTGCGGGAGCAATATAGCCGGAGGAACAAGACTATAGCGTATGAGGCCGACCTTTGAGAGGCAATTCGTGCAAACTAGGCTCATATGTTTTGTAGCTACTATACCCTCAGCGTGATAATTGGCACGCTTGCTCTTTCATACGGCTCTGTGCCTTTCTACAAGATGGTTCGCAGTGGTATCTCTTGACTCAACTGATCAATGGACTAATCAGACGACAGATCTGTCAAACTACCGGCTGGGGTGGTCAGCCTATCCGCGCTTATGGCATGTCTGGTGGAGAGGGCGAAGACCTCTCCAAGCGCCTTGTCCCTGTCACGTCTGCGGATCGAATCAAAGTAACCTTTAATGCTGCCGTGTCTGACATTCTCCCATGGAAGTTTGTCCCTCAGCAGCGAGAGGTCCGAGTGCTCCCCGGCGAGACCGCTCTTGCTTTCTACAAGGCGACGAATTTGGGCGATCAGGACATCATTGGCGTGGCAACGTATAGTGTCACACCCGCTCAATGTGCACCTTATTTCAGCAAGATCCAGTGTTTCTGTTTCGAAGAGCAAAGGTTAAATGCTGGCGAGACCGTGGACATGCCTGTGTTCTTTTACCTGGACCCTGATCTGTTGAATGATATCAATATGAAGGGAATCGAGACCGTTACGCTAAATTACACATTCTTCAGTCAGTTTTTACCCATATACGATGCCTTTACACCCGTTACTCTATTCATGCTAACTGCAAGTAGAAGCAAGATATGATAACAATGGCAGATTCATGCCTCCCGCCTCGAAATAATCGATATTCCGAGATTCATGTACTCTATATTGTTTATCCTAGATGGCATTGGTGGTCTCTGTACGGTATATTATAGATAGACGACCGAGGATTTTGGATGACCCTTGTATATTATATAGCCAAAGGAGCTCTCTCGGCTGCAGAAGCCAAGCTGGGTAGCAGCTACCAAGTGTACGCACACAGAAAAGACGTATTCCGCTCACTAAAGCTGAAACCTGGGTGTAAAAAAGAATCCATCTCTTCGTGATACCGGCTACTTTATCTGGAACTATCGAACTCTTTTTCTCTCCTTGGTCATCAACCCCAGTCCTTTGACACTGGACTTAATAATAAGAATACGGGCATGATGACTAAGCAAAAGAACGATCTGTGCTAATGGCTAATCGCCATAAACGGCAAAGACCCGCTTGCAATACGGAGCAAAAGTAGGGCAGAAAGGTCACGTGCCTACACACCGCTCGTCAAAATTTCGCCCACAAGGAACTCGACGACAATTTTCTTGCGCCGAGTTTATTTGATTTTTCTTCTCTCCTCATCACCCAACGCCGACAACAGGATTCCTCGTCGCCCAAAGCTCAACCGTCAAGATGGTCAAGGTTAACAAGAGTGAGCTTTCCCGTTGCCATTCACTTCCTCTAATTGAATAATTGAAACTGACAAAATATGTAATAGATGTCTCCTCCTCCCGGAGCAAGAGCCGTGCCGCTCACTTCAAGGCCGGCTCTGGTCAGCGCCGTGTCATCATGAGCGCTCCCCTCAGCAAGGAGCTGCGCGAGAAGTACAACGTTCGTACTCCCTCCATACCACAGCTTGCAGCTTCACGTTCATGGAAAACTAACATTTTTGCGCCACAGGTCCGCAGCATCCCTATCCGCAAGGACGACGAGGTCACCATTGTCCGTGGTTCCAACAAGGGTCGTGAGGGCAAGGTCACCTCTGTCTACCGTCTCAAGTACGTGATCCACGTTGAGCGTGTCACCCGCGACAAGGCTAGCGGCCAGAGTGTCCCCCTGGGCATCCACCCCTCCAACGTCGTCATCACCAAGCTCAAGCTTGACAAGGACCGTGAGAGCATCCTGGCCCGCTCCAAGGTCGGCCGTGAGCTCCGTGTTCCCAACAAGGTCTCCGCCTAAATTCAAAACAAAACAAAAGTCAGATGAGACGAGGAGATGATTTTTTTTTTTTTCATTTAACAGTTTTCCATGTGATGCATCCATGGCACAATGATGGGCAAGGAATGGGCATATACTCCGGCGTTTTAGCGATACCCGAGACCCTGCAGGTCCGGTTTTCTCAGCAGGGTAGATGAAATCGAGAATTTTACGATTCTCAATGGCCGTTTCACCAACTTGTTGTGTGAAATGCTCCATGGGAGGTGTTTCCCGAAGCCTTGGCTCTCTTCCCTGCGCTGTCTCAGTGAGACTTGTGAACTTGATGAATTTATCGAGGGGCTGTCATCATACAGTCTTCGTAGGCCGCCGCACTCTTGATTTTAAAGCTCTGACCGAGCGAATCGAGAAAGGCACATACAGGTAGGTCAATCGTCTTGTGTTTCGTAGTCTGTGAATCCCGCTAGATAATCTCCGCGTCAACCACTAAGCCTGATGGTTTTCGAGGTATACGACTGGCGAAGAACAAACCCCGACTGAGATTCATATTACCACGAATCTCTATCGCTTGCCTGAAGATTTCTTCTTGACTTTTCTGTAACGGAGTTGGAAATTTGATGGTGAGAAACATGCTATCCGAGTAAACCCCTTAGGCCACCATTTCAGGCGATCCTAGGCAAAACGTACCTGTCCGATCAAGGTTACGGCTCGGCCGACTTGCATTGGTCAATATCTACGGAGCATTTTAGAATAAGATACGCCATACCTTGGTAGGCACCTACAGGATTACCGCACGGTATATTTCTTTTAGCAAGGTGTTTCCGTCATTCAATATTTGAATCAAATGGGCAGAAATAAAATTAGCAAAAAAGCAAAAGCAAATATATTGATTGTAAGCAAAGTGATTGATATTCCTCCAAAGACCAAAATCTCTGCTCGTTAGCAGTGTGACTGGCCAGTAAACGCAGCACCTTTTTTTTTTCTAGCTGTAGCAAAATTATCCTCTGCACAAGACCGTTCCACAGTGGCTGGTGTTTCTTCCATGGACAAGATAGCCCAGCGTGTTTGATCTTCTGCAAATTTCAACGTATTACACATATGATACAATGGAACTCTAACAATAAGTGACGCGCCCTGAATCTGTTAGAAAGCAATATTTGGCCACCCTTTAAACCACGAATAAATACTGAGGATGACATGGTGTTATTCTCAGATAATTCGTTAAAAATGTAGCAGCCAGTTTGAAAGAAAAAAAAATTATGCCGAAATCAACTAATTGTCGTGATAGGTACTCATACAGTTCGTAAATGTGCTCGTAATAAGACATGATTCGTTCGAATCTTTAATCAGGCTGCTCGATGCAGAAAAGGAAATCGTGCTGCCGTGTCATTAGATCGCCGAGGGGCGCTTCTTTGATCCTTGAACTCCTAGATGGGCGTTGAACTTGCCATCTCCTGGAGGTCTGTTCTCAATCTGTCTCTCCGCGGTGGGGCTGATCGATCCACCTTCATGAGTATTTCCAGATTTAGCAGCTTGCTCTCTTGGAGATGAGTTGATGTTAGTCACCGAGGGTGCGAGAGACGCAGACGCATGGCCACTGTAATGAGGCAGGACGCCTTGGGCAGTTGTAGAGGAAACCGTTCCAGGAACAGCGTTGCTACTCGGTGTACCACGCTTCATCATGTCGTGCCAGATGCCGCTGCGAGGTCTTGGTCTATTGCTTTGTGTCAGCCAAAATTCATTTTGGACGGAACCATCTACGTACCGGATTTGACGCAAAGAATTACGCCCTTTGAAAACGAGATTCTTCTCGTCATTTTCGTCAGGACTGTCGCTCTCGGAGCGAGTATTGGGACTGTTAGTCGCAGCAACTGGGTGACGGCTTCCCCTAGGGGTTTTCTTCCCAGCATCTTGGCGGGAACGATGGACGATCAAGACGCTATCCTTGCCAGATATGCCGGATTGTTGCGACGAATCCGACTCCATTGAGGTTCCCATTCCATCTCGCCCAAATGGATGTGGAATCCGTCGAGGAAACTGAAAAGGGTCAGCCTCGACTCCAGTATTGATGACGCTACTTGCGGCCTTGGAACTGTTGGCTAGGACAGAGTCGTATTCCTGATTGAGGACTGAATCGTTCTCTGGAGAATGGCTTCTCGCTGGCGAAGGCGGATAAAAGTCCTTGCCATCAAACTTGGGAAGACCACTTTGAAGGTGGTGAGGAGCTTTACCCCAGTACATGTGTCGAGCTCGGAGCTCATCTTCAGTTAGCTGCCGGGGATAAACGTAGTCAGTATCCCGAGCGCGCTCAGCACTCATACCACGAGGAAGTGTTCCCACTAGGTAAGGTTTGGCGGAAACTTCCTCTTCGTATATGTGTCGAAGATGGTCCGAGTGAGGCACTCCATCTCCGGGAGCTTGACCTCCTACAGAGCGAGGCTGGAAGGGAGGAGCCAATGCTGCTGTAACAGGTAAGGCTGAAGATTTTTTGTTGGAACCAGTGTCGTCCGAGTTGCTTATAGACAGGGCGCCAAGAGCATCTTCAAGCGTAGTATCGTCATTGCTAGGAAGGAATACGATTGGCTTTTCCTTCTCAGTTCGCACAATTGAGGCCTCGTCTGGCAAACTGGAAACACTGTCGGCGCTGTTTTCTGGCTTTGCACTGCTAGTTACTGGAGACTTTGATTGTTCCTCGTCCGCAGATGCGGAGTCACTCATGTCATCCTTGGTCTGGTCTTTTGGGAGCCCACCCTTTTCATTGGCCTCTTGTTCATCCAGAAGCTTCTCGAAGTGTTCGATAGAGTGTCGCAACGAGTGTGCGTGAATTTCCATGGTTCTTTCATCAATCTGGTGCTTGTTATATTGGAGTTGATCTTCTGCCCACTTGAGGGATGCTCGGAGAACTGAAAGCTGTCTCTTGGTTATCTGGCTTGCTCGGATGGAGGACTGATGCTGTCCAGCGGGGAGAATAATGTTGGGTACAGTGGGATATCCCATAGGATGCGGCAGGGGCACTGCTTGAGCCTGTGGAATCTGTCCACTGTTCTGTGCCATAGGAGCCATAATGTGGTTGGGAATATACCTATGGCCAGCTACCATGGGTGGCATCATTGGATGGCCTAAAAAGGCGGGATGGTGTCCCATAGCAAAGGGATGAAATGCAGCTCCAGGCGGCACCATCCATTGTCCGTTATGGATGATGGGTCGGGCTGCATCACCATGTTCCGGAGGGGAAGCCCGAGTTGGGGTTGCATTTTCTGAGGCTCCCGGCTCACTTTGCCTGTCGTTGTTTGCTGAGTTCGGTGGCATTGCCACGAGGCCCTGGACGTGACTCATGGGGTGAGGAGCCAGTCCTAAAGCTCCGCCGATGTTGAAACCCACTTGCCAGGGCATAATGGGAAACGGAGCTGGTGCTGCAGGCATTGCAGGCATTGCAGGCACCATACCAGATGCAAAGCTTGGGATCATAGCATGCTGTGGAAAGAGCCCAAAGGGCTGCGGCATGGCAAACTGACTCTGCTGGAGAGGCTCTCTGTTTGGTGGGCGGCTGGCACTGTTGGTAGCCGCTTCCACTGCAGGCTTGTCTCTGGACCACCTGGTTGTGGGAGATGGGGAACCGCGTGTGTTGGGCACGATGCGGCCTCCAGCTGTAACTCGAACATGAGTGGGCGAGACAACTGCTCGGTAGAACCGTTGAAAGCCTTCGTCTTTTTGGGCAGCTAGGCCAGTTGGAGCAGAAATGGGCTGCGCCCCGATAGCCTCTGAATCGTTGCGGCCACGATATCTCCATTCGGCTTCAGTACCATCCAATTGTCTAACCGCTTCACCACAACGAGGAGAGATATTCTCCAAACCACCGGACGTATCGGCAGGTTCTTCCATGATGCGAGGAAGGGGGCGTTCCAGAGGCATTCGCAGTACTTCGCCTGGAGTTTATTCAACTGAGTTAGCAGAAATGATGGACTCATGAAGAGTACAACCTACCCAGTTCTTGATCTTGGCGAAGCTTTTCTTGGAGCTGATTGTACAGCTCCTTTCCAACAGGGGTATACTTAAGGCGGAGAAGCTCGCCAGGCGTGTACGTTTTCATGGCCGTTTCGGGGGGCTCTAGGCGATGGCGATGAACGCAAATGGTAGTTTCTTCCTAGAAGGCGAGAAGAAACAGAGTTGTAGAACAGTGTAAATCACTGAAAGAAAAAAGCCGCGCGTGGAGGACAGTTGAGACAAGTGCAATTGCAGGTGAAATCTGGTCTGGTGAGTATGATAGAAACACCAAAGAGAGGTAAAGTAAAGCGGAAGTTTGGAGAAAGTAGTTGTGGAAGAACCCTTTCCATCAGCAGAAGAATTGGGGATTAGGCGGCCAACTGAGACGCTGCATGTCTGCTACTAGGCAACATTGCAGGGAATTCGGAAAGTATCAACCGGGACCAAGAGAGATTTTGGGAAAAGCAAAGCAAGGAGCCAAGTGGTGATTGTAGTTGATGTCCCTTTCGCTGCATGGAAGGTTGTAGGAGCGGAGAAAAGGGGGAGCGGGTTCAGGCGTAGCACGAATAAGAATTGAGCTGGACTTACCAAAGAGCTGCCAAGTGAGCACAAGAGATTTGTATGCATACAAAGCCTTGATCAGGCTTCCAACAGGACGAACTATTGAAGACAGCAGATGCAAGAGGAAACGGATAGGGTGGTGGTGAGGTTGACTGGTGATCAGAGAGTGCAGTTGAAGATGGGTAAAAAGTGAAGCGGCCTGTAAAGAAGCAAACCGAGCACGAAAGGGCACTGATGAGCAACCTAACCTTACCTAGGTATGGGCCTAGGGCACCTTCTGTAGAAGCCGAGATAGCAGATGAGAGAAGGTGCGTGTCTGAGGCCGGCTGAACCGATACTGGCCACGGAGTTCTGAGAGCAGGAAGTCGCCGAGGCTGGATCTGGAAGCTGCGAGACACAGCGATGGAATTTCTAGCGAAACACAGGTGACGTTATCGCCTGAAACTTGTCAGCTCTTGATGTTGAGGGGAGCAAGATCAAGACTCTTAGTCTCTCTGTTTCAGCGGTTTCGCAAGCTCTTTGCCTGATCCCCGGCGGTCTGGTGCTGCCGAAAGTGTGAATTCTCTAGGGGAGCAGTTGCAGGCGGAAGCCAACTTGGAGAAGACGATGTCGAGTTACCAAGAAAGAACCTATGGGTAGGTCACTAGCGTATCGAGTATACACTCTCGGTTCGATACCGAGATTCTCAGTTACTGATAGATGGAGATTGGATATTCGTTGAGGAGCGTAAAATTTTGGAAAGCGCGACTTTCGGTTGTGGTGGTGTTTCAAGAGCGAGACCGGAAGGTGCACTGAGGAAGCGTTTTGTAGTCAGGGGGAAAGATGCTCCTGGGACCAATTGGACTGCTGGAAGGAGGAAAAAAAAACACCAACAGGTGTGAATCTTCGCGTTGCCGTGGTGCTGCGCGTTATGGATCCTCAGAGACGTGAGCTTGTTTCATGTTATAAGTAAAAGCACGACTACTTTATAAAGAGTCGTGTCGAGAGGCTGGCGGACGTGTGACGGCTCGACAGACCTGCAACGCTTGGACACACAACAACACCGTGGACTTGCTGCTGAGGGAGAGCTATTGAAGGATTCCTGGCACGGATTATTCAACGTCACGACAGTTTCATCTGGTGGACGTATTCCTGGTTTGTGAATTGAGCTCCTCTACTTCCTCGTTAGCCAATGCAGTCCTTGGTATAGTGTCACTTTTGCACTATAAAGGGGGTTGGGTGTAATTCGCGCTGCTGTAGCCCAATTACTGAGAGGTAACTGGCTGTATTGTCGAAAAGTCTCACATAGCTAAACAAGGAGGTGTAGTATTCCGATTTGATGTACATCATTTACGCCTTCGCCAAGAGCCCATTGTCTTCGCATGGCCATGATTGAGCAGGTTACGCATCCTTGCAAAGTGAAATAAGTCATCATGCTCTTCCAGCAGGCCTCGCGTCTAAATAAGCATATTAGTTACTGTAAACCAAGTAGAGGCCGTTTCTCAATTTCATTGGGTACCATTGTCCACATCTCGTTTCATGCAGAAGACAGTGGCGGTGAGGGAGACAGCCTTGCCAGTCCAATCAGCTGGCTACTCCAGATGGTCTGGCATTGTGAATCAGAGTCATGGTAGTACTTCCAGCAGCACCCAGAGCACAGAATGAGTAGCAAGTAAAGAATACGGATTATTGGCAGAGGGGACATTGGCTCAATTGGAGCTCACCTTCCTACAAGGATAATCCCCATGTAACGCGACACAACGACTCTCATTGCGTTGCAATTCATTGGCCACTCGCTCGTGGAGAGGACGGGCGTCAGCCAATTCCAAAAGAGTCCAGTCATTCCACATGTGATAACTTGCTTCAGCAGTGGACAGGTAAAATAAGATGTTAAGGACGATGATGATGAGCAAACCTGGGGCAAAGGGTAAAGTTGGATTGGACAAGCTGAGTCTGTACCCTATGATGGCATCAGACCCCCAAGGAATGTAGATCAGCAGCCCCAGTCATCACGTTGAACACACGGTTCATTCGATATTAGGGATCAGCGAGAGCTTCCATCATACTGCTGTGATACATCCAGCCTAAGGTAGATTAATCTAGAGATACTAGAGCTAGCTGTACGAAGTTGCTGCATGGCTCCTTGAAAATTTCGTGAAGCTGCATCGCCCACTACCTATCACTATCCTGTTAACAAATGAAGAAAGGTTGCAAACTGCTTGGATCATACATTTAACAATAGCTTGCTATAAGCCCTAGAATTCGTGACGGCCTTGGTGGTGGATAGGCAGGCTGTGATGATTGTGGTGTGGTGTAGGTTCTGAAGTTGTTAGAAAAAGTGTGAGGTAGATTGCAGCAAGGTTGAAACAACATCACACAAAGGCGGAGAGAGTATTCGTAATGGGCAATTCGGGTAAGAAGCCCTCA
Organism: Trichoderma brevicompactum; assembly: GCA_003012085.1. Lineage (NCBI taxonomy): Eukaryota > Fungi > Ascomycota > Sordariomycetes > Hypocreales > Hypocreaceae > Trichoderma > Trichoderma brevicompactum. The sequence continues at coordinate 21,743 of PXNZ01000338.1, read as the reverse complement.
ATATTGTAAAATTTGTGCGCCAGCTGCTGCACCGCTTGGCGAAGTGGCTGCCAGCTGGTGCAAGCTATTGAAACATTTGGCGACCTGGCCATGGTTGAAGAGTAGGAGGAGATTATCGAGAGCTCATGGATATACCAAGGGTGGGAAGCCAAGCTTTTCGAATCTTAAATAGAAACTACCCGGCACTTAGTACCGTATGTTTGACCATCTAGCACAGGGCTGTGAGAGTTGAGGAGTTCTTTGTAATCAAGGAGCATATTCAGGCCTATTATAGCTGAGAAGCCTGGATTCCAGCATATACTGTTTCATGAGACATCCCACGAGTCGAGGTCCAATCAAGCCATTATTCATGCCGTTTACAGTAACTGATATCACATGTCAAGGAAGCACATGCACGAAATATATGCGGCAATTTACATCATGGTAGGATATGCAAATGTGGGTTTTACCAGCCCAGTGAAGAACCTCTTACAGGGCTCAACTACACATTGACAAGGGGTCCAGGAACAGCTAGAGATGGCTAGGGGACAGCTAGTGTCTAAGTGAGGTACTAAACCGCCTCACATCTCCATCCTCTTGTCAAGAGTAACCTGAATGTTACATACTAACATGTTCAAATGCCGTCATCATCCAATCTGCTACTGTCACCAGTCGGCCCAAAGGCAGCTCGCACATTGGCCACAGCCATGAGTCTTACCTACAACGAAACCTGACACGATTTTGCTTTACCGATTTAGGTTACGGACTAGCATATGATAGGCTCTAGTCCAGCATCTACGAGCTTCCCCCCCACCTCCAAGGACAAATGGATCCGTGGATCGCAGGAAGACAGGCCGTCAATGCTACCCCGCCGTTAGCTGTCACGAGCTGCCCACTGACCAGGTAGTAGGATCTAGATTATTAGTACTTGGCTGTCGAAGCTATAGTGCCGTGGCTCATCCGGCTGCGCCGAGCGAACCAGGCGGTGGGAATTTCCGTGTGGAGCCGATGGACACGTCCTCGGTAATCCAAAACAAGAGAGAAGAGGGAGCAGCGTTTACGGCCCGCGGCAGATGGTTGCTTGCCGGCAGGCTCTTGGTTGAGCTGAGATGGCTTAGGGCTGGAAATAGCGGAGAGAGAGAGAGAGTTTGTTTTTGTTTATAAATAGTTGCTTGATGGCCCGGGTTTTGGGACCAAAATTGACTTTGGCTAGATGGTTTACCTTAGCTGACGGGTCATTATTCACTTAGCAACAAATCCACTCATATACGACACCATAATTTGACCTCGTCATCCATCTCACCGTATCATCCGTTTAGAAGTCTGCCTTTGGTGTATCCATTATCCACTACCTACGCTCTCACAATGGCACCTCTTAAGCCATACTGGAAGCAGCCCTCTCACCCCGACGTTCAAGATGTTGTCATCAGTGGTGTCGACTTCATGACCAAGAGCACGTCCAAAGTGGCCGTGCCGCCGTTTGGCCTATTCGCCAAGTTCGAGTTTCCTCCTTGCGATGTGGCTGACGAGGCTACCTATGCTACGGTGCAGATGGGTAAAGACAAGCATCTGAATCTCAACAGTGATTTGCTCTACATTAATCATTCTTGTGAGCCTTCGCTTGTCAGTCCACCACCTAATCGATTGAGCCAATCGGGGATAAACGCTGACATGTACAGCACTTTGATATGAGAAACATGAAAATCGTGGCCGGGCCCAAGGGTCTGCAGCCCGGAGATGAACTCACAGTCAGTGCACATTCAATTGTCTTGAGTAAACAATCGACCTGCTAATCTCTCCCTTCATAGTTCTTCTATCCATCTACAGAATGGAACATGGCCCAGCCGTTTGATTGCTTTTGCGGCAAGCCAACCTGCAAGAAGGTCATCACTGGCGCCAAAGACATGCCCCCCAAGCTGCTCGAAGGTCTATGGCTTAATGACCACATCCACGAGCTTCTCGAAGAGCAGGCTTTATTCCAAAATAATGATCCACACGGCTCACTGCTTCGAAATGGCAAGGCTGCCCTGAAGGGTGTCCAGAAATCTCCCATTACAAACGGCCAGGCGGGGGGGATCAATGGTACAACCATTGACGTCGGCATTACTGGCATTGGATTAATGCGTCGCGGAGTGACATCGCGAGAGCTGAGCGGAGAGATGGGTGGTGATACCATTGCCCAAGCTTGATGCTGGCGGCCTCTGTATTCAAGGTTGATTGCGCGCCATTGAAAGGGAGGACCGGCAGCTCATATGGATTCAACATCCAAAAAAAGACTAGCAGATTACTCAACGTGATCAGGAAATTAAGAGAAGAGAAGAAGATTGTTGATTCGGACTGCTCGCGAAAAGTCAAAAGCGTTCTAAAGATATGTACAAGAAAGCTGCCAAAGAGTATAAAAAAAGTAGACAGAGAGAAAGAAAAGCGGTGTTGAAAGAAGAAGATTAAACATTAGATATCAACACCTGTTAGTTCGTGAGTTCCAAATACTGTAATCTCTTTTGAACCGCAAACTTTGACGATGCGTCTTTTCCCACTCCTCGCGTTCCGAGAAGCGTCGTGCATTGAAAGCCCGCGTGAACCGCCAAGCCTCTGTATCAGCCATGTTCCATGCCTCGAGCGAGACACGCATTTTGGTCCCATTATTTGATGACTTGTTCAGCATGACCACCTTCTTGGCCCGGTCAAGCAAGGCTTGCTCACGAGCGACGTCTTCAGCCGAAGCAACAGGCCCGTTGGCCCTGTCCGGCTCCTCGTCTTTAGGCAAGCGATCAGCGGGGACGGGGCTTCGAGATTTCCCATCATGCATGCCCTTCTCGGGTATGGTAAAGCCAAAGTACCAGTCCAGATCACTCGGGACTTCGTTCTCAGCTGGAAACCACAAGGACAGCGCAGTCGGTATCTCGCCAGCTACAAGCTCTTTGAAACGCAGGACTCTGCGGTTCGAGGACACTCCAGAGCCCAGGTATCCTTGAGTGACGGCACTAAGCCACTTGTCTCGAGGTGATTCTACAATCCAGGTTACGTTGATAGACTCTCTTAGATTGTCCACCAAAGCAAAAGACCAAGGATGCGGAACTACCCCAATTGTGAAAATCTGAGGCGAGTTACGGAAGCGGGAAGGCGTAGAGACCGCCATGGGCGACGCTACGCATGGGAAACATTTAGGTAGATTTGGAGGGCACGTCGATGGCATTGGGTTTTTGGGGCAAGAAGAGAGACGCTTGGCAAGCTTCAAGGCACTGGTCAACATGGCCGTGGCGTGCTGCGGATGGGGCTTGAGGACCTCGACTCCCTCGGGGAAGTTATTCTGCCAGGCGACCAAAAGATGGTAGTTGATGAGCTCGTTTAAGCTGTGGAGAGTGTCCGCCCTGCTTTCCTTTTTAATGATTTTTGCGTACTTGACTTCGATGGTCTTGGAGCTATAGTAAGCAAGCGGTGTTTTTGTGTTATCCACTGCAAAAATGTCCTCTGAAAGAGCCGTTGTGACACTTGTCGCTTCTTGAATGTCTTCCATCTGTAGAATGGATTGAATTGCCGAGTGAACATCGGCCTTTTGGCCAATGAGAAAAGCATCATCGAGATCTGCCCATCTCGTCAGATTGACATACTCTCCTCCTTGCAAGAAAAGTAGCAGCGGATCTTGCCGAGGAACTATTGGAAGCACTGTAAAGTCCGATAATATGCCCCCATTCGCAGAGTCCCAGGCGAGCCATCTCATAAGATCTTCTCTCAGCTCAGAGGCGATTGTCATTTTCTGTACTTGTTCATACAAAGGATTGCCTGTGGCTTCGGCGGCGCTGAGAATGACGGGACGGAACCCTTGTGCCCACCAAGCGCGGCGCCATGTCAGTAGCAGTTCGCCTTCGGCATCTCTCTCATCCCTTGTCTTCTTCGCATGTGCATCATAATAGCAATAGATAGGTTGCCGGGTCTTTAGCGGAGGAAGCAAAACCCGCTCGGCATCGAGTGTGATGGAGCTAGAGAAGGGTGCCGAGAGCCATCTTTCGTCAGCTAACCAGGATGTGCCGTTGTGCTCGCCGCTCTTTTGGTGCGGGGTTAGCTGCAATGGTTGATGGGACGGCTTGAGCAATCCTTTGGGAAACGCGTCGCTAATGCGAGAAAGAGATATCTTATGCTCATATGCAGAGAGGCTTGGCGAGGCTGGGATCGCGGAGCTCAGACTGCCAATCAGGAGGACCGCAAGAAGAGACAACAAGACTAGCAGCACCGGAAGGCGACGGGGGGCAAGACGGAAGACTGGTCTGCCCCAAAGTCTAGATGCTTTAAGCATGTTTTGGTGGCTTGTGCAGTAATAAGTTCCATGCAGTCGACCTACTAGTAGAGCAGGATCACCATCCACGCAATCACAAGATCGGCGGCCAAGGGCAACGCTCGAGAGGATTGAGGGTTTCCAGGAAAGACTGTTGGATCAAGTGGCATAACGGCGCCATTTGCCGTGACTATGAAGATCTTGTGACGGCCATTGTTCGAAGCTGGTTGTCTCTCCCTTGTGGCTCTGCGCGAGTCTGATTTCCGTAGCAGCAGAAGAAAGTTGAAGGTGGCGCATCACGCGTGGCGCACAAACGCAAAGCAGGGAGAGCTGTAAATGGCCTAAGGCGCACGCACTAAATTGAATGACCCGTGAGGCAGCTTCTAGTGGAGTACTGCCTTTAGGTTAGTGTAGCATCTAGGACAATTTAACTCTGGTGCTGCTTGGTGAACTTCAAATCCCGAGACAAACCTCGCCTGCAAGCAGAGCTTCTCTCACGGAGACATACTGCTAATGCCTAAGCTGTGCTTTTTTTTAATATCCCCCTACTTTTACGCGCTGTATGAACAGGTCATGCGCTAATGCCGGCCCCCTGTGGCGGACACCCGCATTTTTGGATGTGCGGCATGTTAGTGCCAAATCAGAGGCCCAGGAACAAGGTTGCAAGAGATCATGACTGCATCAAGTACGGAGTACGGCTAGCAGGCAACAGCGCCAGACCCCGCTGAGAAGGCTGAGCCTATTATGTATACAGCTATGTATGTGAGCGAGCGCTTTGCTGTTCTGCTGCGACTTTGACTCTGTTCAGGTCATGATGCGTTGGTGATCCGCAAGCAAACTGCTGCTCCTCTGCCATCTGCGAGTCTTTTCTTTTCTTTTTTTTTTCTGGCCATCTCCAAGCCGCCGACAAACTACTGCAGCTTGCTTGTGTGACAGGCGTGAATTTGCCCATAGCTCTCTCGTTTATTCTGCCGGGGGCTGGAGACGGACGCATCAAACATGCAGCATTCCCCACGGGCCGCCCTATAGATTGAACTGCCAACAAGGATTCTGCCTGCATACAGTCGGGCAGCGTAGCACGCTTGGCTATTCGGTGGGTACCCATGCTTCCGGGGATGAAAATCGCCTTGTCCTGTTGGTGAGATGGGCATGCAGCATGTAGTAACGGGCATGCTTAGCAGGTATTAATCAAGCCGGATAACTCGTCGTGTTTTCGTCTTTCCATTGGGTTCAGATACGTGGTAGATGTAGGGATAGAGAAGACGGCCGGCTTGCATGCAGCTGCTCAAGGTGGTGACAAGCTGGCATGCTTTGGGGTTTCTCATTCGCAGAGGCCGTTGCATTCTTTCTTGCCCTCTTTTTTTTCCCCCATCGGAATATAAAAGGCTCCCAAGGTTCGCCCGGCGTGGAACAAGTTTTACCGCCACCTGCCGCCAGTGGCATCTTTCCGACAAGCTTGCTGCGAACTTACTAGGTACAGGACCAAGTACCTTTTTTTTTAATTTTATTCCTTTATTTGATTCATATTTTCAACTGTATTTTCGCCGTGTTCTTGCTTTTGTCCTTTTCTTAAACCGAAGCAACGTTTTTACCGTCAGTTTAGTGTTCGCATCTTACACATTTACCTGCCATCGGGGATTAACGCTTTGGGAAATCCGTCGATCATGGGCTCAAAGCAGTTCAACCAGGATCTGGCCGCATCTAAAGCGATCGAAATCGATGGCGTATCCGATGTACGGCGAGGAGATTCCGATGGTGAAGTTGTCTTCAGCTGGTCGCCCAAAGACGTCGTAGCAGCTCTTGACATTCGGGTTCTGGTCCTTGGTAGGCGCCAAAGCCCTTGACCTTCATCTGAAAACTGTAAAAGACATAGAGAAACGAAAGGAACTAACGTCTAGCAGATGTTGATTCGTATCCGAAAAGCTCGAGCGTCATGGTGTTCACGGAATCGGATTACTCTACGATTGATGATATATCTTCCTTTCTTGAACGCCTGTCAACTTCTCTTGCAAATAAGAACATCCAAGCCATTATAAAGGTTGTTGCGGAGAAACTCCTCGCCAAGACAGAGTCTAGCAGCGACTCGTGTGGAATCGCCGACTCGGACGGCACCTTTGATTCCGACGATGATGAGGAGGTGGAGTCGGCGTACGATGATGGCATGGATGACGATATTTTTCTTCATGGCACACCCAAGCCACCGTCATACGAGCATGTGGAATCTTCACTCTCTTTCCAGCGGTTGAAGAAAGATTTGCAAACTGTTCAATCGGCTGGGTTTTCGGTAGGGGTTTTTCCAAGACGGCCGATTCGAGATGCTGAATTCTTCTCCCTATCTCTCCGAGTGGCGAAGCTCGGCATCCCTGAGCATGCTCTTGAAGCGTGGGATCTTAGAGAAGACGAGTATGTAGTTCTACTGTGCCGGTTCCTGCCACACTACCCGACCATTTCAGAAATTTTGAAGACCTCCTTCGACGAATGGAAGCCACACTTTCGATTTGGAAAGTGCTCAAGGCCCAAGCCTTCTATTGAGACAGCCCGATTCGCTTTTACAATCTCACCTGATGGTAGTTCTGGCAATAAAGTCACACACAGCGAAAAGAGCGAAGCTAAGGGTGCTGGTGGGGACTTCGTGCCTCTTTACATGACAAACTCAATCAACATGCTCATGAATGGAGAGTTTCTAAAACTATTAAAGACCAGACGCATGGATGGGATATCATGGGACGAGGCTCTGAATCGGCAAAAGTTGCTCGCTGAGGGGGGGCAACATGACCTGCAGCATGCAGACCTTTCCACCCAGAGCGCATCTGACACCCCAGTCTCGGAGACCGCGATGCCAGCTTTAAGCCACGACTATGCCTTGGATGACGAGAAGGATTTCAGCCTTCCCATGGTCGCCGTGCAGTTCGCTCTGAGGCGGCTAGTCCGCTGCACCAAGTATTGCATGATTTGTCACCAAAGAGTAGAAGATGGGTTTGAGGCTCTCAAGCCCTACGTCTGTTCTAGTCCTCTCTGTACCTATCAATTTGTGTCTCTTGGGCTGGGCGCAAGCATTGAACACGAGATTATCAACAACCCATACGTCGTCGACATCTTGATTAGCTTCTTCGCCGCAGCACTTGCATATCCCAAGGCTCTGCGTCAATACCCTGCTGGCCTCAACCTGAAGGGCGTCTCCGCTGGAACCAAGGATTTGCCAGGTGAACATTTCGTTGCTCAGGCTCAGTTTCTCGTCAAAAAAGTCCGCTTTAGTCCCGACGATGCCAAATATCGCGAGATCAAAGTGGGTGACTCAATCCTAGTGGTAGTCAGGCACACAGAAGATGTTTTGGAGCGCTCAATACTCAATGGGTGTAAGTAGCTATATCTCTTTCTCTCTTCAATAGTAGCCATTTCCCATCCCCCTTTGACCTAATGCCTCTTCCTATTCTAACCTTCCTATAGCCTTTGAAAGACACGTCTGCAAGGTGACAATGATAATCACCGATTATTACTATTTTGAGGTTTTGACAACCTTGACAACCCCCATGAACGTGCAGAGTTTGCCGGAAAGTGAACGTCCGACGCAGATTTCGAATACTAAGGAGGAATGGGTGCAGGTCTGGGTATTTCAGTTTAACTGCGACATTGATAACATCAACGCGACCGATCGTGCCGTTGCTCTTTCTATGATACTGCGTTCAATTCCGTCCGTTTTAGACATGAGGGCATACCTTTTGAACAATCCAAGCCAGCGCCTTGCCTCTTGGGGCCGTATCGACAAGAACTCACTTACCCTTCTGCAGTGGATTATATCCTCGAACAGGTCTCTGATCCTTCAAGATGACGCAGTGCCAAACCTGATTGATGCTCCAAAAAAGGATTCGGAAAATTCCGAGGCCATGACACCCTCAAATCCCAACAAGGTGCAAGGAATGGGTCCTGGATGGATGCAATTTCGCTTCTTACAGGGGACTCCCGAGCGAGAAGGCCTTTTCATGAAAGAGTTGATGACTGTATCGCAGTCTGGGAGCACTGAATCGCAGTTTCCCACTATATTTGCATGGCATGGCAGCGGCATTCATAACTGGCATAGTATCATACGAACTGGCCTTGATTTCGAAACTGTGCAAAACGGACGCTCTTTTGGAGATGGCGTATATATGAGCAATGAGCTTTCAACGAGCTTGAGTTACTGCAGGAACTCAGGATTTGCTGCTCGGAGACCAACCGGTCAGACACCAGTAAGTCTGCCCCTACCCCTCGCTCTCTCTGCTTTCAAAGCACCTGCAACCTCCTCTGCAACTCCCTTCTCTTCCGTACCTCAGTCGTTTACGCAGTTTTATTTTTTTGTTTTTATTTTCCTATTGGACGGCCTACTGACTCTTTTTTTTTTCTACCATAGGAAAGTTTTTGGCCCAATTCTCAACTCCAGCCCAATGGTGCCATCACTATATGCGAAGTCGTCAACCAGCGGGACAAATTTGTACAAGTAGAGCCTCACTACGTGGTTAATAAAATCGAATGGATTCAATGCAGGTATCTGTTCGTCTTAGTGAACCCGACAATACTAGCTTTGCAGCAGCCATTCCCTGTGAAACCAAGAGAGGTTTGCGCTGGGTACATCACTCAATGCCCATCAAGAGAGCTCCATGGACAGGGGGGCGAACCAGTTCAGATACCCTTGTCAGCACTACCATCGAATCGGCGGCATCTCAGCCAGAGCAACGGCACAGGTGATGCCGTTGAGCCGCCTGAAAGCTCAAAATCGCCGGCTTTGTCGCTTGACAGCGATCACGGAGAGACGGATCACGAGCTCCTTTGGGATTCTGATGACGAGGATGTTGAGATTGTTATGGCGCGTTCTAGTAAACACCGAAGCTCATCGATAGATTCACTCGATACGAGAAAGTCGAAACTGAGTTCTACAGCTTATGCTCAAAAGATGTCTGACGAGAATAAAGTTGTCCGATTCAAGACGGATTTTGTGCCAGGCAGTCTGGATTTTCACTCCCTCCCAAGACTCCCGGAGCCAGGCTGGGCCACAACTTCACCACTTGCGCTCAAAAGCCTCAACCGTGCCATCAAAGAACTGTATCAGACTCAGTGCAACGAAGATGTTGATTCCCTTGGCTGGTATATCGATTTTGACAAGCTGACCAACGTCTTTCACTGGATCGTTGAGCTGCACAGCTTCGAACTAGAGCTTCCGCTCGCACAAGATATGAAGAAAAGGGACTGCACCAGTATCGTGCTTGAGTTCCGTTTCGGCGCCGACTTCCCGTACTCTCCTCCTTTTGTTCGCGTGATACGACCGAGGTTCCTACCGTTTGCGCAAGGAGGAGGGGGTCATGTTACGGCCGGAGGAGCCATTTGCTCTGAGATGCTCACCAACTCGGGATGGTCGGCGGTTATGACTATTGAGAAAATCTTCTTGCAAATCCGTCTGGGCCTGACGGAGCTGGATCCTCCAGCCAGGTTGGACGGGACGAGCGAGATGAATCATGCACGAGACTATAGCATAGGCGAGGCGGTTGATGCTTACCAACGGGCGGCGCGAGCACATGGTTGGCAGATTCCTGACGATGTCAAGAATATCGGACGTGGCTGGATAAGCCAGGGTTAAACAGAATGGTAGTCCAGACAGCGTATAAGACGCTCAAGGGCATTAAATTGACGGATGGATAGAAATGGGAGGGGAAAGAAGAGCAACGAATGTTATGATTATGATAGCTAGCGGTTATTCTAGAGGTATACACGCATAGGTACTATGTAGTAGATATACTAGAACGAAATTAGATTGCTTTTTTCTTTTCTTTTTTTTACTTTGCCTTGGATGGAGGTTTGGACACGTCTTGCAGGGTTCAATGTCATGAGCAGCAGCACAAGGAACAAAGTCAACTTCACATGCCACGATAAAAGAGCAAAAGAAACGAACATATTTCAGACAATTTGCTTTATTTCTACTAATCAATACCTCAATACCTTTTTTTTTTTACTCGAGACGGCATATTCGCCTACGCCCATCTCCTACACTGATATATTCCATGATATTTCCCTCCCTTTTGACGCCGAGAACATGAAAGAAAAAAAAAAAACTAGCACATGCAGCCGACGCGCAAGCACATAGATATTCCCGGGAAACCATCCAAAGTCTACGATCCATTTTTACTTTCTATATGATACTTTTTTTTTTCTCGTTTCAATATGGTATGCAAGGATTTTTGCTTTCAACTTCCCTGATTTTCTTTTTCGAAGAGAGCGCGAGGAACAGCACACCAGTTGCTTCTTCGTTATGACAATATGTCGATGTTGTTATGTGTAGCAAAGATGATGAAAAAAAAAAACACATAGCAAACGCAGCGGCGACAGGGTCTACGCGCCTAGCTGCGCAGCCAAGATAATAAATAAATAAAAAAGCCAAACAAAGCACGCCCCGCAGATAAAAACCCCCTACTTCTCGCACCTAGACCTCTCAGAAATATCTTGTGAGACCAGTCAGATATGCCAAAGGGGGATCGCCCAGTACGGCCGAGCGACATGAATGCAGGGAGAGCTGAGTATTTGGTGGGGGAGACTAGAAAATGGCCACAGCTCTTCCCATGGGAATAATATCTCCAGGCGGTAAGCCTCATGGTCAAATGATGTAAACTGAGCTCTCAAGAGCCAGGGGTGTGCGCGTGTGTGTGTATGTGTCCATGAAGCAAGGAGGGGAAAGAAGAGAGAGGGAGAGAAGAAGAAGAAAAACAACCCAGACCAAGTGACCCTCAGATATCTCAACTGCCCCAGCAGAATTGCCCCGTTCCGTTTGCTCCCTCATCAGCACTATAACGACAATATCGCCGTGATTCATCGCCGATCCATAGAGACTATTAACAGCAGCTCCCCGGCCAGCCTAGCTCAGGCATATTGGAAAAGTACGCTAATAGATTCTCCGTGGTGGACGCGGCGAATAGCCTCAGCAAACACTGGCGAAATATCAAGCACTTCCAATTTGGGGCACAGACGACGATGCTCCTCTTGCGGGACCGAATTGGTCACAATGATCCTGTCAATGGCAGAGGCATTGACACGGGCAATGGCATCTCCACTGAAGACGCCGTGGGTGATGAGAGCGTAAACCTTAGTGGCGCCCTCTCGCTTCAGCAGCTTGGCAGCGCGAGTGATTGTATTGGCCGTATCGGCAAGGTCGTCTACCAAGATACAGATCCGATTGGCAATGTCGCCAACAAGCATCATGCTGGCATTGCGATGGTCTGTAAACTTGATGGGACGGCGTTCCTATTGGGTGTAAAACATGAGTTTCGAACAAGAAGACTATGAGGTTGTATTACCTTGTGAATGAGTGCAAAGTCCATATTGAGACTATCCGCAATAGCAGTAGCTCGCTTTGCACCACCTGCATCAGGCGAGACGATGACGGCCTCCTTGTAACCAGGTATATGCGTTTGGATATAGTTTTGTAGGAGGAATTTTCCGTACAGGTTGTCGACGGGAATGTCAAAAAACCCTTGGTATTGGGGGTCGTGGAGGTCCATTGTGATGATGTGATCGGCGCCAGCGCAAGTAAGAAGGTCAGCTACAAGAGTGCCGGCCTGAGCAACCCACTGCTTATAGCCAGGCTTGGGTCGGAAGCCGTTGATATTGGTCTGGTTCTCGTAATCGTGAGTCGTAAAGCTTCGTTTTAAGACATCGGGATATACTCCATTGCCATTGGAGCCGACGCTCGAGATGGTGTCTGATCGCTTGGGCAACGAATCGCCATTGACTTCGCGAGCGCCGTTCTCGGAAATGGAGCTCTTGGAGAGCTTTTCGGAGAGGCCGTTGACGCCGTTTGACAGCCCGGCGCTTCGTGGTCCACCAGGCCGCGGTGTAGGAGGGACGCTCTCGAAGGTGTAGTCCTTCTTGGTCGATTCGGATGACCTAGACAGAGGCGCGCCGGCCTTGTTATATGGCCAGTCAGGCTGCCTCGAGTAGGGGAAAAGAGGCACCACAGCGGTAACCCGCTTGGCGGAGCCAATTTTGCAAGCCGAAATCATGATGCAGAGATCAATGAGGTTGTCGTTGACATGGCCAGAGCCAGACTGGATGATGTAGACATCTTTGCCACGCACAGAGTCCTTGATCTCGCAACGACTCTCGCCACCCGAGAATTTGGAGAGAATGCGATCACAGGCCGGGATGCCAAGAAAGTTGCAGACATTTTCCGTCATCTGCGGGTGGGAGTTGCCTCCCAGAACGACAATGTTTCGAACCATGGCGATGGCGTCAAGGAAGAGAGGTCAAGAGCAGAGGCCCTGGAGATGGGAGACGTCTCCAATTGAGGATTGCGCAACGAGCTGCAGATCCAGAGATATGGAGGGGTCGCGTGAGGGCTGGAGCAGCGATGCTCTTTTTTTCTGCTAAAGACCCGCCGTCCGTGAAGTGGGGAGCAGAGTATAGGCGACGTCAGAAGCAAAGCCGTGGTCTAAGGACGTTTGCCGATTGCGGCCGAAGTTGGAGATGCGGGAGAGGACGGAATCAAAGAGCGCAGCGGCAAAGAGCAGGGCGAAGACGGCGGAGCCACAACGCAGCAGCAAGAGCAGCAAGGAGGCTCGAGATATTTCTAGAGCAGCATGATGATGAATAAATGAAAGGAGAGGGGAGACGAAAAAGAGGAAGAGAAGAAGAGGAAGAAAAAAAATGGAGGAGAGGAGGAGAGAGGCTCTGAGTCAGGACGCCGATTCGACGACTAGCTGGAGGGCGGAACTCAAAAAAAAAAAATCTGTTGCGCATTGGGGAAAAAAAAATTGTACTCCGTACCGCATACCGGCCTGCGTCTCTCTTGCCGAGACGTGCATGAGTGGGGTCGGAGCTCATGCTTCAGTGAGATGCAGTTCACTGCAGGCGACCACTGGAGGGCCTCATACAGGGCTAAACGCGCTGTAAATGAAACAGCCCAGCAGCACTTTCCCCGCTGCCGCCGCTTAGAGTCGCCCTGTCAAGGCTGTTCCGCCCCTCCACTTGGCGCTGAGCGGGGAGACACAAAGAAGAGGGCAGCGCACTGTGCAGAACACTGTACGAAAATACATGCCTCTACCGCCCAACTGAGATGAGATGTTGCGGAGCAGTACAAACATGAATTATCAAGACTTGAGTTACCATCCAATACTACCTTGCCTACTCAAGGTTTACTGTACATTAGTACGGAGGACATGCATGTTCAAGCATGGAGAGAATACGGGGAACATTAGATTGCCCAGCAACGAGCCTACGAGGTGCAGGCGGGACAATAGAAACTGGCACGGCGAGAACGGCGCGCCACTGGCCGAGCCACGGAGTCGAATCAATAGCGCTCACTGGACCGGTGACGGAATGGCATATTTATGACGGCAATGTTGTGATTTGAGGTGCTCGTTTTGAGGCTTGGGTACTCCCCGGTCATATTATCAAGGTTGGGAATTGCGCAATTATTGCTACTTCCAACGATGGAAGTCATCCATACTCCATGCTGATAAGTCGGTTGAGAGGTATCTCCTACAGGTAAGGTAGGTACTACAAGTACTTCGTAGGTACCAAGGTAATATTGACCCGAGGGAATTTGATTTACGAGTTATGGCACCTCGATTAATACCGCCATTCCACAAAAGGAAACATCTTGTCAAGGCAATAAAGGGCCTAGCACGGATGAATCGTTTGTCATATTCCTTACAAGTAGTGCTCTGTTGAGGTCAATCCGTGAGGCATTTGCCATCCTGTCTTTCCAGGATCCTAACTTCTCCGACTTAGATGCAGGGTTGCCATGTATTTCAATATCGCTAGCGCACATTAGTAGCAGCGCTCTGGCATCAGTACCCCGTACTTGGGTTAGTACTAGTTCATGTATTGTTGGCAGCCGGAATCAAGGCAAACTTTGCCACTGCTCTTTCGCAAGCAAGCAACGGCATATTCATTGTCTGCCGGAGTGCTTGCTACGGCGGTACTTGTCTCTGCATTAGACTATCTCAGTACCCAGCTCGAAGTTATCAGCCATGTGGTGACATGTTTCGTCTTATACCTGCCTCATCAGTCTCATCTCACTCATCACCGCCACTTCTGCTGGCTGCATGTGATTGTTCAGGTACCTCAGTACCTTCCAGGTAGTACCGGATACCACTCCTCCATCCCCAACTTCTGAGTCTGCATGTTGGATACATGTACATGCAGCTGCGTGCGGATGCGTCAATTCATACCGTGCGTCTACTAGTGCGCAGGCAACGCAGGAAATTTTTAGCGGCGCCTGTTTGGCGGTCTGCTAGAGAGCAAAAAGGATGGGGGGCACAATTCGGGCTACTCTGATTGGACCGCTGTTTGGTAGGGGAGAAAATGCTTGCTTCCTCCAAGCTTTTCTTAGATCACATGTTGCTGTGCCTTGGGATGACAGAACTCAATAAGAGCTTACATCACGTACTTGGAACAGGGGAAACGCCTCTTGTCTAGTTTGAGACTGTTACAAGCTCGACGCAATATCGGTCACTAGTTCAATCGTTTACTTGTTGTGGCCTTTTGTGCGCCATCTTTCCCTGTTTAGCGGAAAGCACCATATACCAACAACAACATGAAGGTCATTGAGGCTCAGGCTGCTGTACTCTCCAATTATGAAGTGCTTCAGCATCTATCACAGCAAAAGGACCGATACAAGCAGAGAAAACGACGTGGTCCCCCCAATCTGGAGACGGTCGTCCGCGAGGTTTGTTGCCGCTCAAGATGGAGAGTTTCACGAGGTTACTTGGTCACTAACTATCCTTAGCTCATCCAATATTTACAATCATATCCCAATCCACTGAGCCAGAAACCCAGCACATATAACTCAGATTGTATCCCTCAGCTGCTGGAGCGTCTGAGCCCTTATGAGCTCTCCAAGGGCGAGGTTGTCATGATTCTCAACCTTCGGCCGGCCTCTGTGGCAGCTCTCAATACGGTCATCGAAGAGATGGGAGAGCGCTTCAGCGATGAGCAGCAAGAGGAAATGGTTGCGATTATTTCGGAAGTTTTGGGCCAGTTTGATGCAGCAGATGCCAATGCAAACGGCAATGCAGACGATGCCGCGGAGACTGGAAACGTTTCATGACACCCCATCAGATTGCAGTTACCGACACCGCTTTTCTTTGGATAAACGAGCAGCCAAAACTCGCACTTCTATCTAAGCATATCAATGGGGAAATGACAGCAAATCGAACCATCTTACATCACCGTACACCCCCCCTCGCTCTGCCCACCTTTCTCCGTTGTCGTCTTAACGGCCGTCTTGCAGATGTCTTCAAATGCCGGCTTCAGCAATTCTCCCGTCACCGCGGAGCATTCGACATAACGATCTGCCCTCATTTCCTGGGCCATGCGATAGGCATCTTGCGGATATATGATGCCATTTGGATCTTTTTCAGATCGCAGGTCCCTCTTCAGCCCCATTACTACCACCGGCAAGGAATCCATGCGCGAAAACGATTGTTTGACCTCGTTGATCCACTAATGGCCGTAATATGAATTGTAAATATTTAACAGAATTTAGACAGAAATGGTAGCAAATGTAGTGGAATTATAAATAGAGAGAAACATGTAATACTGACATATCTTTTCATGTTGATGAGGCTTAGGCGCTGGCTGATGTCATAGCAGATGACAATGACATCCGGGTCCAATAGGCGCCAGTTTTCGGGACAAGAAGTGTCGTAGAACTCAAACCGATAGCTTTTAGATGACATATTGACCGTGAATATGTATGGCTGGTCAATGTCTCGGAGGAGCGGGATCGGATTGATCTCCTCTCCAGCCCTCACTCTCCTGTTCTCAGTCAGTAGGAGTCACTACCCTGGAGAGAATCGACAAGATAAAGGTGTCACGAACGAGAGAAACGTCGTTTTGCCGCATTTTTCATCTCCTACGAGAAGCAGTTTGACAACTTCATCCTCCATTTTTCTCAAGGAAAAACTTACGGACTCGGTCCGAGCAGGAGAGGAGAGAGAAGAGGAGGCATCAATGTCAGTGAGATGGGATAGATAGAAGCGCATGCAATGCTCCGTAATAGCATTGACACTTTGGTGGCGCTCTTATCGCACCAGCCACAGCTCACAGGCCGTCAAGCCACGCTCTTTGATTCGAAAAGTGAGTAGCCCACACCCATCAAGTCGTTAATGAGGAACGAAAAATTACTCCCAAGCGACTAAAAAAAAAAAAAAAACACCCAATGGAAATGGAAATATTAAAGTCTCATACATACAAATTCATTACATGCGACCTTTCCACCAGGGGAATCTAGGCCGCAAGATTTGTGGGGGTGCCATAACGAGCTGGCCAAGGAGGGCTAGAGAAGGATTTCACTGCCGCTTCTCAACCGTCAACAATCTAGATTTGGTTCGCGACAGGAGATTGAAGATGGCGGACCAGGGGAATTATAATAACTGGACCAAGGCTGGCCTCATCCAGCGGGTGAAGGAGCTGGAGAAGCAGTTGAAGGCAGCCTCATCTTCTGGACAAATTTCAACGTTGAATGAAGAGCCTCAGGCTGTGCGTGAGGTCTCTCAGACGGCACCTCAGGAGCAGCAACAGCAGGCAGATGGGTTGACTCAGACGATAAAAAAGCCCAAGGGAAAGAAGAAGATGGATCCGTCAAAGTATTCCACCAGATACATTGCCCTGAAGCTGGCATACTTGGGCAAAAACTACGGCGGCTTCGAGTTTCAGGCCATGGGCAACCAGCCGTCCATCGAAGAGGAGCTGTGGAACGCTCTCACCAAGGCTTGCCTCATTTTCCCCGAGGATGACAAGGTGGTTGACTTTGACTGCTGCGAGTACTCCAAGTGTGGACGGACAGATCGCGGTGTTAGTGCCTTTGGTCAGGTTATTGGGCTGAGGGTCCGGAGTAACAGACCACTGCCGAGGGAGAAGCCACAAGGTGATGATGACTCGGGATTGATAAAGGGGGAGCAAGAAGCTACAGGAGCAGATCAAGGCCAGCAACCAGACAAGTCGGAACAACAGCCTGCCCTGCCAACAAAACCGTTTGACGATATCCGCGATGAGATCCCTTACCCTCACGTCCTCAACCGCTTGCTGCCCAAGGAAATCCGCATCCTGGCTTGGTGCCCGTCGCCGCCTCCAGACTTTTCCGCCCGCTTCTCATGTCGAGAGCGCCAGTACAGATACTTCTTCACGCAGCCCGCCTTCGCTCCTACGCCATCCCATATTGAGGGCGCTTCCGTGAAAGCAGGGGGTAAGAAGCTCATAAAGCCGGGCTGGCTGGACATTGATGCAATGCGCGACGCAGCGAAGCGCTACGAGGGCGAACACGATTTCCGCAACCTCTGCAAGGTCGACCCGGCGAAGCAAATCACAAACTTCAAGAGGCGCATGTTCGAGTCCGACATTGTCGAGGTGAAAGACGCCGCCTCGGCTCTGCCGTATCTCAAGGCTGCTGGCTTTGCCCCCGAAGATATGGCTTCCTCCTCCTCCTCGGACGGCGTGTATCCCAAGGTTTACTACTTCCACGTCCGCGGCTCGGCTTTCCTGTGGCACCAAATCCGCCACATGGTCGCCATCCTCTTCCTCGTCGGCCAGGGCCTCGAACACCCTTCTCTCGTCAGCGAACTGCTCGACGTCGAGAAGAACTCCCGCCGGCCAAACTACGTCATGGCCGACGAGGTGCCCCTCGTGCTCTGGGACTGCATATTCCCAAGCGATCTGAGCGCCTCTACTGCGGCTCAGCGCAAAGACGACGCACTGCGGTGGGTGTACGTCGGCGAAGATGGGCCGAGCGGACGATTCGGCCAGTTTGGCATCATGGACGATGCGTGGCAGATGTGGCGTGAGAGGAAGATGGACGAGATTCTCGCCAGCCAGCTGCTGCAGCACGTCTCGCAGCAAGGCAGCAACGGCAACACCACTGCCGCAGCCGTCAAAGCCACAAGCAGTGCTGCTAACAGCACCAAGGTGTTTGAAGGGGGCAACGGCGGGAGGCTGAGCGGCAAGTACCCCGGCGTCATGAAGATGAAGCTGCTAGAGTCTGCAGACGAGCAGAATGACAAGTATGCGAAGCGCAAGGGCTATGCGGACGCGGAGGACATGAGGGCGAAGAAGGGGTTCAGATCGAACAAGGCAGAGGAGGGTGATGCGACCATGACGGATGAGTGAGGATACATATATATAAACAAAAACGCTTTCTATAAGGGTATATAGAGTTTTGAATCTAGGAAACATGTCCCCTTGGAATATGATGAGGACCCTCTCTACAAAGGCGATGGCTGGTTAGAATGGATCTCTTACAAGTCCAATTCGTTTTGCTTTCGTCTCTATTCTCATTTCACTTATCATTCGCCGATACTCTATCATCTCCAATCCCTTCATACAAGCACTCTCTCACCCCCCTCCACACCGTCTCGACAATCTTCCTCTTGGGCAACAAGCTCGGAAACACAACCACCACGTCCTCCTCCCCCTCCACCACCACAACGAGGTAGTACCTCACCTCGAACCCTCGGAACGCCTCATTCACAAGGATATCCTGAATCTTCTCCGTCGGAATAAAGCGCGTAGCCGCGCTGGCCAGGTACGTCGCCGGGCTCTCGCTCGTCTGCACGCCGAGCCCGCGCAGAACCAACAGGCTCTCCTGCTTGTGGACCCGCAAGCTGAGTGCGTAGAAGACGGCCGCCGCGACGGGGAGCAGCACGGGGAGGGACACCGAGGCGGCAGCCCTGGCGAGGAGCGCACCGGTAGGGGTATCTTGGAAAGCGTCGAGAACGAACACGACTCTATCGAGGGAGAATAACGGTGGCGGTGCCGACGGAGGCAGAGGTGCCCAGGGAGCGCCGAGGCAGCTTCGCTCTTGGACCCATCGCGCGTAGAGGACGAGCAGCGTGACCAAAGAGAGGAAGATGCGTACTAGGAGTAGCAACAGCCAGAGGAGGCGCAGGGGCAGCGTCTGGGGAGGGAGCGTCGTGACGGTGAACTCGGCGGTCGTGGGAGAAGGGCGACGGATGCGCAGGCGAGGGGCCATGGTGAGCATGGCAAAAGAAGAGTTCGGTGGGGTGGTGTGTTTCTTTTCTCTTGAAAAGGACTGGGAAGCTGAAGAGCTCTCTCGCTGAGCTTCTTGTCTTTTGATGCACGGCTCAGTTTATAGAGCAATTGGGCTTCTTGTTTTTTTTGTTTTGTGTGTGTGTATGTGTGTGTCTCAATTGTCTGGTCCGTCCGTCTATCTATTCTCTGGAGCGATTCGCCGGGGTGGTTGAGGAGGAGGGATGGAGGGCGGACGGAGATTCGCAATCAAGTGGCGCAGGTCATTCTCCAGACAGCCGAATTGGTGGCCAGAGGTATATATATATATGTATATTTGCGGGTTGGAGAGGAGATTAGCACATCATCTATACGGCAGCAGAGGCTGTTATCGTTGCGTCAATGCGAATGCCATGTTTTGGTTTGGGTTGCAAGTCCGTGTGAAGAAGCAAGGTTGAAGCTGTTTGTAGTTGGTGCGGTAGTACATATTGGTCGTTGCTTAGCACATGTGACGGCCACTACCAACACTAAAGCTACAGCAAAGCTACCTACAGCAAAGCCATAGGTACAATACCCGGCTCAACGATTCCCCGTCCCTTTTTCCCAAGCGCCCATACCTTTATAAACCAAATTATCTTCCACTCCTACCGGCTGTAATGGTCAAACGGTGAAGGCTCTCGCTCACACTCGCCTCTTTCACACCCACCCCCGTCAGATCCCCTCCGTTCGACGCCCAGCCCGAACGCCGCGGTGGTTGCCCGCTCGCATAGGTAACTTGCGACGTCGGTTTGTGGCCCTAAGCAATGGAGATGACACTTGAGGGAGGTTTCACTCTGCAGAGAACTCTCCCCCGTCGCGTGGCGGGCTGGATTACGATCGCGGAGGGCGTGGGTTGGATGGGTGAGACGGAGAATGCCAACACTTTTTTTGCTCTTTTTTTTTTTGACTGTTCCCCTTTTAGATATTGTACTCAAAAAAATCGTAGAGGATTCACAAGTCATCGATGCATCATTTGATAGCGTTAGTGTTGCTTAAAAATTGCTGCAATGCGCCGTTATGGCGACGCTCGAACCCTATTAAGTTCATCTAATCACAAAGGGTGAAGCCATCACCACCACGGAACTACACATGTACTTTCTACAGAAAAACATCACTGGTGCAATCAGCGTCTACATGCAACAACTGCATTCACTATTTCTTCTTCTTCATATTTGACCAATACAGAGACGTGCGCGCGATAGAAGACATCAATTTCATCAGCTACCTCAAAACAAGTTTGCCGCGAGGCAGCGTTGTATAAAAGCTAAGTCTGCCCGGCACAACCACGTTTCTGCACTTTTGATTCGCATGTGCATGTTTTTGTCCCCTTTCTCCTTGCCGCATGAGACGTCGCCGCCTTCCAGCATTGCATAGTTAATTTTTTTTCCCAAGTCCGTCATCAGTCGTAAAGAAGAGAAAAAAAAAGAGGGGGGTTGGAGAAGGAAGAAATAGTTAGAGAAGAAGAACAAAAAATCTCCAAACCAGGATATACATTGCCCGTGAGCGCAACATGGGGATTCAAGCCACGTCTGGGTTGAATCCACAGGCCGTCTATCCAAGAAAAATAACACACCCCTTATGCATATATCACAAAATATAACATGTAAAAGAAAAAGAAAATTATCCTCTAAGCTTGCACGTGTGCAATGAAGACGGTAGAAATAGAATAAACAGAAAAAGAGAAGAGTGACAGAAAGCCAAACAAATACAGTCATCACAACTATACTGCCAGAAGATGACTTCTTTCAGAGTAGAACCTTCGAAATGTCGCCCCATATTTTGCTCTCTGGATGCTACGGATACAGCATTCGCATCGTAAGAAATATGAATAAAAAAAAAGAGTAAACCAGAAAATCAGGAAAACGATAAAAAGGAGACAGGAGACAAGAGACAAGCAAAGCGTTGCAACAGCACCAATCGCGGTTGACCGAGACCCTGCGGCACGCAAACTGAAGGATAGGAAATGCGGCCGTCACTTATTATACGATGCGTTTAAAACATCCCACTACCGTGCACGCCACTCGACAGCTTTCTACCATGTCCCTCAATTGGCGATCGGACAGCGTCTCGATCATACAGAACAGGAGGGGGAATGCCCGCCACGGGAGACCTGAGCTGGTTCATGCCAGTGCTCGCATCGCCATACATATCAAATGGAGGTGACTTGATACTTGCGGCTCCATCCTTGCGACTGCGGCTGCCCGAGCGGAGGCGCTCAGAGGCTTTGGGAACGCGACCGGAAAGGCTGCCTTCTCCGAGACTGCGACCGCGGTTGTGGCCCCTGGAGCGTGGTTCGGGAGGGGAGAGCACCGGCACCATGCCGTCATTGGGAGCAGCCACCATGGGCTCCTCCGTCTCATCGTCATCCATGACAATCTCAATCATTCCCGAGGCCAGTGTTCCAGCAACAGGCGGTTGCCGGCGCACGTGTGGCAGCGGTGGAGGCGGGGGAGGAGGAGGAACAGCC
>PXNZ01000337.1:0-18580 GCA_003012085.1 Trichoderma brevicompactum | reverse complement strand
GAGAGAGAGAGAGAGAGAGCTCAGATGAGGTGAATGTTTTTGTTCTTTTGCTTTTGGTGGAATGTACCTTTGTATACGAAGTACAAGTAGAGGTATCTCGCCAATTTCGCGCATGCACCGTATATGCCACTCCATACGGATCACATAACTCCGTCTCGCGCTCGCGTGGTTCTCGGTCTGTACCTGCGCCTGCACCTGATACATCGTTCAAGCAGGAAGTACATGTGGCATTGCATGTATCATGTACGTCACCCAAGCAGCTGCGTTCGCCTCTGCAATACTTGCTTCGTATCATGCATTGACTGCACTCTCATGCAGATGCTTACTTGTACAGAGATATATAGCAGTTCTTACACAGTACAGAATGCATGATTGTCTACAGACCCAGGTGCCTGTGGGAGATGGTACCTGTACAGTACGAATGTAGGCGCAGCATAGGATACAGGAACGGTGTTCGGCAATTTGTCCAGGGGAGTACAATGTGTCAGAGTTATAGCTGCGTCTGCAGCGATGTACTCCATACTTCGTACTCCGTAAATGAGTTGCTTCTTCTTCGCGTCGGCGTATCGCTACCGATTTCGATTAGATCGCCCACGTTTTGGGGGCCGTTTTCTACATTTTGTTTTCTTTCTTTTTTTTTTTTCCTTTCTCTCTTTTCCTCCCTCGTGGGAAGTACGAGGTACCCCATCCGTTTCTTCAGCTCCCCGCTTCGTCATTACCGACATAGTACCTCCCACTGCCAGAGCAATTTGGCAATCGGCAGAATTGTTGTCCCTACCGCACTTGGTAGGTGGTGCGTACTATTACGTAGTCGTGTTGTTAGAATGGTCGGTCTCTCCACATTCTAATTTTTTTTTTCTCCTTCTCCTGCTCCGAAGAGCTCAATCGGTCGGCTTTTGTTCATCGGAGCTTGGACCTCACCCGTACCCGCCATACTTGTTGTTCTCCGTACCTGTTTTGTTGGTTGGTTCCCATTTAATGCCGTTAAGGATGGCGGTTGTTTTTTCTCCTCCTCCACCCTGTTCGGCAGCCCTTGCATCGATATCATCACCGCGTTACGAACACTAAAGATCAAATATCGCTACCCTACAAGCAGTGTTTTCCACCTACTACTTTTTGTCAGCCGGAGCACGTCGGCAATAAAGTTGTCAAATTGTGCCACCAAAAGAGGCCCGCTGTGGCCCACCAAATCGCCCCGGTGATCTTCTCAGCTAGCAAAACAAAAAAAGATGTGGTCTGCTAGACCCAGAGGGCCGACGCCTAGCGCACACAGTCTTTGCCTAGTATGGAGTGTGAGCACGGCAGCTGTCATGAGGAAAACCCTCTCTTCAGTCGGTGATCGGCGCAGAATGAGAGCATTTGCGATCGCGCCATTCCTTGACAGCTACCAAGTAAACCCGGGCATACAATGTCTCGGACAGCATAAAACCCGCTCCCATTAATAGCCTGTCTCAAACCAACAGTCGACATCAGGAAGCCACTACTGCGCCATCGCGCCTACAACAGCTACTTCGCCGAGACACACGCTGGCAGCTGGTTTACCGTCCCATGGCAGATGGTACGCCGGTGGTTGAGCGGTGCGATAGGCGGCAGGGGAAGCGAGCCGGCGAGTGGCCGACCGATCAAATGACAAAAGCCCAGCTTCACAAGCCCTTTGCTGGGACAAAGTACGCGTAGCGCTTTTTCACTGGCGAAGATCACCACGCCAACCGTGCGCCGGTCGAAGCCACGCTGTCACAGTACGGCCACTGTCCGGGCAAGTACAGGAGCCGGGTCTGATGGGTACCAGGCCAGGGACAGGGATCAAGGTGCTACCGCGCACCCGCTCCCTTGTTCGCCATGAGGCGAGGGATGGCCATGCCTGTGCTCGATAATACTACAGGCGCAGTGCCTACGGAGTACGGAGTGGTGCTTCCAATCAATCCCTTCGTAAGGCCAGAACCAAGCTGGGACTAATTTAATGTGAGACGGCATCGTAGCATTGTCTCCAAGCAGAAGAGTACGTATGTAGCATCGTTGCAGGGGATGCAGGGCGAGTTTTCGGAACGTCATGCGCGATTGGTCCCCAGGACCATCGTGACTCGCGCCCATTTCTCTGCTCGGTCGAATCTGTCCCTTCAGTCACCGTGCTTCAACTGCGGTCGTTATGCTGGTAGCACACTCCATGGCCCCGTGGGATCTACTAGCACCTTATGCGAGCCTTGATACCTGCCGTCGTTAACGGCACGCCTTACCTTTAGGGACGACTATCCTGGGCTCGACGTACGGATGGGGATACTCGTGCACACTTTTCAGCCGAAAGGGTCGCATTGAGACGGAAAATTGTCCAAACGTACCATCCCAACGGCCCTAGGGCCACAGTCTTCGTGTCCGAGTTTGATGCTGACCGAAGGGAAGAGAAACCCTATCTAAGACATACTTGTACCTCGCGTCTACTAGTTCCGGATCCATCTATCGTCCGACACCCTTTCACCCTCTTCGGCTCTGGCCTTGGGATACGCTCATTGCCATTTTCTTATATTTCCGTTGGGGGCCGTCCCTTTTGTCGGTCCCGCTTATACTGATCCTCTTTTTTGGTCTCTGTTTCCAAGATTAACTGCAGTCAATTAATCTATACTATTCGGATTTTTGGCTTGGCGCTGGTCTTAGTACGCATCTTTTCTCTCTCTCTCTTCCTCCAACTTGTACCTTCGTCGCTGCGCACGAGGGCCTCCTCTTGCACGTTCGTTATTCCCGGTTCAACTCCCAACACCCTCAACTTGGTTTGATCAACCAACAAAGACAATTCAACGGTTTTCATCATGGGTTGGGTTGAAAATGCCACTGAAGAGATCAACGATGAGTCTCAATACCCGACCATCATCGCTATTTGCATTGTTCTTTCGGTATTTTCCATCTTGATCGTTGGCGCCCGTCTTTACATACGCTTCACCGCGCGTGGTCTTGCCAGTGATGACTGGATGGCTGCATTATCCGTGGTATTTGCCCTCATCTACTCAATCCTCTGCATTGTCCGTAAGTAGACACGTTTCTATAAAATTTGTCGAGTCCAAAGTCTGAGCAAGCATTGACATCGCGTGCAGAAACAAAATATGGCTTGGGACTGCCCATTAAAGATCGGCCCGCGGCCAATCTGATTCCTTACACGCGAGTCAACTTTGCGGGACGTCCCATTTACCAACTTGGAATCAGCTTTTTCAAGATCGCGCTCCTCATCAGTTACCTGCGACTTCTCAAGGGGACAGACCAAAGGACTTATCGGATGGTTGTTTTTGCCACCATTGCACTCGTCTTTCTGGGGCATCTGGGTTGTGCTCTCACCCTCATATTTGCCTGTAACCCTGTCGACAAGTCTTGGAACCCCCTGAAGGACGGAACCTGCCTGGCACCTGGACCTTCATTTACAGCCTACGCAGTTGTCACCATCGTTTCCGACATTGTCGTTGCCATCCTCCCCCTACCTGTCCTCCTGAAGCTCAATGTCCAAACGGCCAAGAAGGTTGGTCTTATTGCCATCTTCTTGCTGGGTCTATTCACGACAATATGCTCCATCCTGCGATACACTCAGATCAACCGAATCTCCAGCGGTGATGGCAACTCTACAATGCTCGTCCTTTGGGGTACGATTGAGTTCAATGTCGGCGTAAGTAGCTCCTATGCCAGCCTTTATATGCGCGCAACTAACTCTTTGCTCCAGAACATGGTTTCATCCCTGCCTTTCCTGGCACCGGTCTTCATGAGGAAGGCCAAAGAGTACCGAACAAAGAACTCGTACAACAACGGATCATCTCATCAGAACAGTCGCAGTCGAGGAGGACCGAAGGGCGAGCACTATAAGCTCAGCGATGTGAGCAACAGCCAGGACCGCGACCATGACAAGACCGTCTTGAGCGGAACCAAGTCCTCAAGCGAGGAAAACATCCTCCAAGGGGCTGGCATCATGAAGTCTATTACATACAGCGTACGAGTCGATGAGGAACGCAACAAACCCAGACGGCGGAACGACAGTCTCGAAGAAAATGTGTAAATGATGATGTTGTATTACAGCCTCGATTTTGAATGCTGTGCTGTTTCTTTTCCTTTGTTTTGTTCTCTCTAAAAGAAATACCTTGCTTTTCCTTGTTGATATTGGTTTAGTTCTTACAACTACATTATGGAACGTTTGTTACACTTTGGATCGGCTTTCTTCTTCTCCATGTCTCTCTTCTTCTTGTTTCTTGCGCGGTGTTTATTAGGGGTTCAGAGGTGTACCAAAAAAATGGAGCACTGGATTTAGGATAGCCTCAGTGGCAATGAACATTGCAGCCTTGATTGGGCAATAGGAATACTATTTGCAACGCTTGAAACGATATGTCAATTCAATCTGGTCATGAGCCCCCTCTTTTTTCTTCTTCATCCAACTTGTTGCGCAACTAGGCTGTCATTGACCATTATGCCCCCCCCTTTTGACTTGTTTGAATTACTATATTTAAGATCCCATAAAAAGGCATAACAGTAAGCAATGCTTGGAACCTTTTCAACCTCGAGTATCAAATGATGACAAACGGCTTTACCGGAACGGGTCATGTTACCGAGGAAGTCGCGTACCTCCTGGCTTAAATGACATGTAAGAAAAAAAGAGAAAAGAAACAACCAAGAAAAAAAAAATCAAGTCATTTGCCTGCACTCCATACGGGGAACCCTTCGAGGGAAGGGGGGGGGCCCAGAAGCTCTTTTCGTTTCGGATCCCTTTTCCGGAGCAGGTTTCTTGCATAGGGGGATCTAGAATTCCAAGACGGAGCAGGGCGCTAGACTTGAGTTGTGATAGCGCGGGATCCAGGAGACGGGATCCAAGCCACGTTTGACGAGCTTTTTTTTTTCTTGCTTGGGCTGATTAAATTAAAAATACATGTGGCCCGGCGCTCCGCAGGCCGTTCTGAGGGCATCAGGCCATGGGACGATGCTCGTCCTGGGCTGATTGTGTCTCCCTTGCTTGTGAGAGGCACTACCTGGAAGGTGGGGGACCTCTTCCGTGGAGCTCCGCAGGTACTCCGTGCAAAGCAAGGGATATTTTGCTACTGGTACTAGTGATACGGCATTACTTTGAAAGAAACCCCGGGACAGAGGCCTATTGGCCTTTTGCTGCTCCGTTGGTTTCCGGGTCCGTAGGCCAATCAATGGGCAATTGTGATAAAGGGCTCATATTGCGCATTGCGCCACACGCCGCCATGCCAGGGACGAATTTGGATAATGGCATTAACCACGACTAGTGATTCCCTCGTATAATCAAAAAAAAAAAAAAAACTACAGAGCACTGCTAGCTAGCAGCAGATGAAGTGCTAAGCTAGAACTAATTCATTAGCTCCATCGACTCGTCGTCGAACTGGAGCATCATCTCGCGCTTGCTCAGCAGCGGACTGACGCCAGTCGCTCCCTCTCCAAAGAGCCTAGAAAACGAGTGCGCGTCTAAGCACGCCCTGCGCGAGGCCAGTACCCCTGGCCGTGAACGGGAGACGACGGCGTCTTCATAGCTATCTAGCGCTTGGCGCAGAGCCTGCCGGAAGTCTTGGCCTTGACCCTGCTGGGTATGCTGTTGCGAGGCCGCGTTTGAGCTGGAGCCGCGATCGAGCGCCAGCTGCGGAACAATGTGCGTCGCAAAGTCGCGTACGTCGATGATGGCGTGGTTGGCGCCTTCGCCCCGGTCTGAGATAGAGTAAGCAAATGCTACCAATCTATTGCCGAGGATAACGGCAATGGTAGCGGTAAAACCAGAAAATAACAAGGGATCGGTAAATTTGACGAAAACAGGTTCCGGGGGAAACCAAGGAGAGGAACGGGTGGCACTTACACATTGACATTAGATGAAACGCGTCGCCCATCAGCACTACTTGTCCCTTTGACAGTAGGCCTTTTGGCGGTGCCCAGTCCAGCACATCCAGCCGCTTGATCTCTGTTTCAGGATATACGTTGTTCAAGACGAGAGAGCGGAAAGGCTCAGCCCAAGTCTCTGCAAAAGACCGCATCAGCTCGCATCGCTCTTTGTTCGTCGCAGGGACATCTGTGGCCGCCGCTTCGCTGCCTGGGTAGTACGGCCATGAGACATGCAGCTGACAGCTGAATACGTCCGGGTTGCTGTCGACTTGATTTCCGGGGACATCGAGGACTGTGTAAAGCAATTGCGAGGCAATGAGTCAGCAATTGTGATTTTTGCAATTGAGTTTCGTGGTGTTTTTCGCCCCCGTAAATTTTTTTCCAACATGCTTATCTTTAGGGTGCTTTGTCATTTCTCATGACCTGAATCTCACAGTGCCGCGACGGGATGATCGCCAGATCCGCGACGGCGGCCGCCGCTCCCGCTGCCTATTCCACAGTACTTGTGCTCCGTACTTGGAGCTCCACAGAGCAATGTGTTCAGGCGGGCCGAAGCCCTAAAACCACCAAAGATCGACATGAAAAAGAGGGAAAAAGGGAAACAAGGCCACAAATCAGAGCAATGCAGTAGAGGAAAAAAAGAACAAGAATAAACAAGGCCAGGGGAGGTTTGCGCTACTCACCGCTGATGTACATGAAGGAATTGTTCTGTGGTGATCCGCCCTGGAGGAAATACAGATCTAGTTTTCGGATTGGCGCGATCTGCTCCGCCGTCAACAAGATCTTAACACCCATCGTCCGCACAGGCAGCTGCACCAGAAGCTTTGACTCCTCGGGAAACAGAGCGCGGCGCACACGCGACTGTCCTCCATCGCACGCCACCAACAACGTGCCAATGCATGAGGTGCCGTCTTCAAAAATCGCGCTGACTATGCCGTCGTCGCTGGTTTGGAACTCGCGGAGTGTTTTCCCCCACTTGAGCGATGGTTAGCGGAGATGCATCTGAGGCACGATGAATGTGGCGAGCACAGGTAGGCAGAGACATGGATATGGGCAAAAAAGAATAGACAAGATGGGCTAGTAGAGTTTGTGGTATGGAGACGGGTGCTTTGCGCTGTAAGAAGGGATTGAAGTGAGAGAAAAAATAAAATAAAATAAAATACAGAAATACAAGAGGACAGAATAAAATCAAATAATTGCAACCAAATGTAGTGCAAGAACACCGGCTTGCACTTACCTCTATCTCAATTCCCTCTGCCAGTAGCCTGCGCAGCCTTTCGCGGGTGACTCGAATCCTCGCGCTCTTCACCGCCCCCGGAGTCTGCGTCTTCAGTTCTCCGCTGACCAGATCAAAGAAGGGAAATCTCGACGCTTCACCACGCCGATCCGCCCACCTGTCAACGCTGGACTCGTCGCAGATGCGCTCTGCTAGCGATGGCGGCAGCAGGCTCTGCAGCGTCGTCAGCGACCAGTGCAGCGTGAGACCCCAGCCCGCTCCACGAGTCGCTAGATCGGCATCTCGCTCAAAGATGCGGTAGGGGATGCCCTCGCGTTTGAGGTGCTGGGCAAGCAGCAGCCCGCTGACGCCGGCGCCGATAATGAGGATGAGCGGCTTGGCGGCGCTGGCGGCCGGGAATACGGCCGGAGGGTTGGAACTGTCAGCGCTGATGACCATCGTCTGTCTCTTTTTTTTCCCCTTCACCTCTTTCTTTGATCGTTTCTCCTCTAAAAATCTCCGTGATGTAACGGTAGGAAATGTGTTAGGCTTGGAGAACCCCTGCCCAGCCAAAACAACAGGCTGAGACGCAACTACTTGTGCAAGTGGCAGTGTTAGGTTACACGCGCTGTTGCAAAGTAGTACGGCGGTGGTCGGCCGTTATTGTGAGTTTGGAAGAGTCTTTTTTCGGCTGTAGCAATTGAAAGCAAGCATGCAAGTAAAACACCAGTGGGGGCGGAGTTTCTAACGCAAAGCAGGCTGCATACCAATCTTCTCCTCTCCGCATTGACTCTGAATCGCTCTACACGCGTCCCACAAGCATGGAATCCACGTCTTTTTCAACTGTTTAAAATCGCACGCATGCTTCTGAGTCAGTAGTTCTGATCTTTTCGGAAATTGGAAGCTCGCGTGGAAAAGAAAATTGACGAGGAAATGCGTCATAAGAGGCGGCGAGAATGGCAACCTACCTATCTAGTCTTGTGATTCTTCTAGCATGCGGATTGTCCGAGACATTCTCCAGCTTTTTTTCTCGGCCATGTTACGGTGCCAAAGCAGTTTCTTAGCTGCTAAACTGACTAGTGCCACTGTGTCTATCCATCCTCGGGCCTCCGTGCTCCTTATGGTTGCATCGGTGCACCGGTGGTCAGCACTCAATGGATCCTGCGCTGCTCCGTATCCAGGGCCCCGTATTCATATCCGGCGAGACTCTTGACTTGACGCAGTCTGGGGACCTCCCCCCCCAGGTGGTGAAAGATCTGTGCAGCTCGTCTTATGCCAAGAACAGAACAAGTAGGTACTGAGAAGTGCAATTATGGGGCCATGCACTTCGCATGCATTCGGAATACCAGTAATGTCGAATGCTGGAAACCGGAGATTGGGTTCCGTTTCCATGCTCTTTCACTTTGCATTGTGTGCTAAGACTACCGAGGCGTTCGTGCCCCCCAAGTCCTGCTTTGATTTTCACACTGATATCAGACCTGTCAGTGTGATGAAAATCAGATGCTGCTGTTCCCTGCTGGTTTTGCTGCATAGATCGTTCGATTCCAATCAATTTGCAACAGGAAATGATTTTCAGTCGACATAATGCGAACCCATGAACCAATATCAATCGCGCCGGCTACCGAGCGCCTGGTCTCACTCTACCTCTCTTTTTGTCTCTCGCGTCGCCTGTCCCCAGGCATCTTAGAGGCCTGCATCCAAGGGGGACATGTGGCTGTTTGGCCGAAGCAGGGTTCCCTTTGGCGAGGACATGCAGATATTTTCAACCCCGATGGCCCCCAATTGCGGTCCCTTGCAGGTACATGTCCCAGGCACGAAGCTGATTGATATGTCTAAGAGCGAGCCTATTCCCCATAGCACCAAGCACCAGAGCCAAGTGGGACAGCGGCTTGTTAGGACTCCCTGCCGGGGCTCCATCTCGCGGCATTTTGACCCTCGTCCACAAAATGGAGCAGTACTTGAGCAAAGCCTGCCAGGTACTTGCACTGTTTCGCAGACACTGTGGCCGGCCTGTGGGACTAAGAGTCTGTAGCACCCTAGTCCCTGTCCGTCCCAGGTGCCAACTTTTGGCCCCCAAAACCTCACCACCCCAAGTGTCTCCAGTGCATCGTACTGGGTACCTTGGAACCGCAGTGGTGAGGATGTAGGTGCACACTACAAATCATGATCAGGCAGGCTTCATCAAATCGCGTTAGTTTGTGGGTTTGCCCATTTATCCTTCAGAGTCCAGCATTCTCGTCCTTGGCCTGATTTTGGGTCCGGATATCCTGCGACGTCGTCCCGGTGCATGCGACTAGCACTAGGCTTTAGCTTCAGCATTTTCTTGCTCCTCTGACCAGCTTCCAAAACTGGTTCTCGACGAATGTCTCTGCCTCTGCCTGGCTCCGTTTCTTCGCCAGCGTTCCGGAAGAGCCGCTGCAGCGGTTCTCGCGCAGGATGCTAATCTTGGATAATTGATATTTTTTCGGGATCAAGTGGTCAAAAGCAGACTAGGCCAAACCACTCCATCGGTTGAAAGGTGATGGCCGAACCAACCACCACCGGAAGAACCCAGGGGGGGAACAGAAGATGGAGGGTTATTCCGGTCAATGGATGCAGGCTTACCTGAAATCTTCACACAGCTAGCACAGCTTATCAACATGTTCTGGAAGGCCTTCTTTGATTTTCCTTGTGAGCGATAGCCGGCCTTCTTGGCGGGCCATTGTTCGAGACCTCGGTTTGCTCCAGTCGCATCGACGGCCAACCATGATGCTGCCTAAGCCTCCTCTTGCTTTAATCTTACAGAAATGGGGAACTTATGTCGGCACCTCATATACGGAGTAAACGAGTATTACATATCCGACGGCGCCAGGGAATGCCGTCGAGGAACATTCTCCATCTCAGGCTCCTCTGCCAAAGACTAGCGGAGTTAGAAAACACGGCGTCTCAAATCGCATATACCCCTTAATGGGGAAGAGAACTTTACGATCCTTTGATAACATCTCCTCCTTTACTCCATACTCTCGTCAGACATGCCAGCACATGGGGCAACACCTTAGTAATAGCATCGTTTTGGGAAAAAGGTCAATATTGAGTCTGACTCAGCCGCTATGACAACAAGCTCTCCTGCTGGTCTACTCCTTCATTCATTTTACTACTAGTTCACTCATTTCACACATGTGCGCGGAGCGGTCAAGTTTGGGATACACAACTGTGCTGGAAATTCATTCATTTTTGTCATGCCCTGAACCCTTGAACACCGATGATAATCCCTTAAATCCCAAAGCAACCCGGGTATTAGAAAGCTTAAATCTTGGTAGCAGCCTCAAGAGCCTTCTGCTTCTTCACAATGCGCATCTGAGCCTTGGGGCCCATGATACCACCGCCCCACTGTCGGCGGGCCTGCTCGTGCTTCTCCATGTAGCCATCCTTGATGGCAGAGACGAGCTTGGACAGCTCGTTCTTGTCCTCAGATCGGACCTCAGTGAGGGCCAGGACGGCGGCGGTCTGAATCCAAGTTAGTTTTCTCAATACATTTTACAGCGCTTGGGAGCGGCAAGACTGACCTTCTTGTGGACGACAGTGCCGAGACGAGCCTTGCCCTTGATGATGGCATAAGGGATGCCCATCTTCTTGCAGAGAGAAGGAAGGAAGACAACCAACTCAATGGGGTCAACATCGTTGGGGATGAGGACGAGGGAAGCCTTCTTGTTCTCAATCAGGCCAACAACGTGGTTGAGACCGTACTTGACGGTGTAGGGCTTCTTGCTGACATCCTCCTTCTTCTTGCCCTCCTTGACGGCGGTGGCCTCCTTCAGGAGACGCTCCTTCTTCTCGACCTTAGTCTCAGGTCGGTACTTGTTGAGGAGCTTGAAAGCCTGGGCGGCGGTGTTGCGGTCAAGGACGTGCTGGAACTGGGCCAAAGAGGGGGGAACCTTCAGGCGCATGCGAAGGATCTTCCTCTGGCGCTGGAGGCGGACATATTCGGGCCACTTTACCATGCGAGACAGGTTTCGCTTGGGCTGGATGTCCTGGCCGATGCCATAGTTGCGGGGGCGCTTCTCAAGAAGGGGGTTCTGTAGAAAACTGTTAGATATCTGCGAGGCATCATGCGGAATAGCGGAGGGTAAAAAAAAATTTTTTTTTACTAACCTTGGGAGCCTTCTTGCCAGCCTTGCTCTGAGGGAACGGAGCAGGGGCGACCTTCTTGCCAGATTTGGGAGGCTGTCATTGAGAAAAGAAGACATCAGCGAGGGGCTCAAGCCAAAAAGTCTTCTCTGAACTCTAACGAGAACACATTGTGGCATATTTCAGCACACATTCGTGTCTCCAGCCAAGTCTTCACCTTTCGGTTCACACGAGGTGAACGTCAGGCGGCATGTCCAACAGGTCGCAAAAAGCGACACCGTTGTATCAATTGCGCTTTCGCGCATTTGACTCACAAACTGTGGCCATTAGAGTCGTGGCGACTATTAACTTACCATCTTGTTCTTTGGGCGATGGGTGATTGTTCGAGGTTGAACAAATTTCCTTGATGCTGGAGCGGGATGGGTTGGAAAGAAAAGCGAGAGAAAAGTTCGACTGTATGTGGTGGGCGGAAAATTAGGGCTTCGGCGTCCCGCGACCTGTGGGCCCCACCTGTTGAGGCTTGATCCGTGGCTGTTGTGGCTGTTAACACGTGATCTTATCGATTGCCGTAAAAAAAGTTGACCAGAGGTGCGGAAGTACCCTGGAGCCCATTTGCGATGCCTGGCGCTATGATGCTTGTCTAAAGTTCACTGCGAATGAATCACTACCTTGAGGTCGACAATATTAAGAGATTTTGAACACCGAATCCATTTCATACGTGTATCATCTCAAAAAGAAGTTTCCCCAGATTTTATTAAACCGGTTCAGTGCTCAGCGTACGGTTTTCCAGTGATCTTTGAGGTGCATCAAAGTCTGCTCGCTGCGCCATCAAATTCATACGCAGACTCATATAAAATATAGACAGACACCATCTCAAGATGCCACCTACCACATGCGTGCGCTGTCAGGCAAACAAGGCAGTTGTTAAGAGGCCAAAGAATCACCACAAACTATGTCGAGACTGCTTCATAACTGTTTTTGAGGATGAAGTACATCACACCATCGTTTCATCCAAGCTATTCTACCCCGGAGAAAAAGTTGCTATTGGAGCATCAGGAGGCAAGGACTCAACAGTGCTGGCATCCGTATTGAAGACTCTTAATGAACGCCACAAGTACGAGCTTGATCTTGTCCTCCTCAGCATAGACGAGGGAATCAAAGGCTATAGAGATGACTCTCTAGAAACAGTGAAGCGGAACGCAGTCCAGTACGATATGCCTCTAAAAATCGTTGGATATGACGAGCTATATGGCTGGACGATGGATCAAGTCGTGGAGACTATTGGGAAGAAGGGTAACTGCACATACTGTGGCGTCTTTCGTCGTCAGGCATTGGATCGGGGCGCAAAGACGCTGGGCATCAAGCACGTTGTTACCGGACACAATGCGGATGATGTTGCAGAGACGGTTCTCATGAACCTCCTCAGGGGGGACCTACCTAGACTGTCTCGCAGCACCAGTATTGTTACGGGCGGCTCGTTAAATGACGTGAAGAGAAGCAAACCTCTAAAGTACGCGTACGAGAAGGAGATTGTGCTATATGCACACCATAAGAAGCTGGATTATTTTAGCACAGAGTGCATATACAGCCCCGAGGCATTTCGAGGAACCGCACGAAGTCTTATCAAGAATCTGGAAAAAGTTCGGCCAAGTGCAATACTGGATATTGTCCGCAGCGGCGAAGATATGGCTCGTCTTACACCAGACAAAGGGCAAGGGGCTTGCGCCTGTGATGAAGGCGAGGGGATGGGTGGTTGTGGATCTGCTAATGTACGGTCATCGGGCAACGAGCTTGCACAGATGGAGGCAAGTCTCAAGGTGAAGCCTACGAGTAATGGACTCGAGACCGAGATCACTTCAAATGGCACACCTAAAGTCAGTGACGGTGAGGATGTGGTAAAGCTTCCTGTACGGCAGCGCCGGTCCAAGGAACCCGGCCCTGTTCAATTGCAGACACTCGGAAAATGCGTCAAATGTGGCTACATGTCTAGTCAGGCAATGTGCCAGGCGTGCACATTACTGGAAAATCTGAATAAGAACAGGCCGGAGATATCAATAGAGGGTTAGCTTTTTGCCAATGGATTTCCAACACACCCCAACATTTACTCGCACAGCCGCGTGAATGCCAGTCATTGAGGCTAAATTCGTGCTTCATATCTATCGCCCGCCATTCAGTGAAGCCAAACTCGTAGCCTGGTATATACAATTTCTTTCAATTGGATTTCAAAGTTCCCCACCCTCTAATGTCGGATTGTATACAATAATTCTTTTAGGTAAATCTCTTTTCCAGCTGCATGGAGCATTAGTGTTTGTCCACGAAAGGGGATTTGTGTGGGAGGTGACATTACCTTCCATCCATTGCTAAACTCGAATCCCAAAGGAGCCTGCGGATTGTCCGTCTGCCCTCTCAATGTTCCTGTAAGTCGTCGGTCTCGCTCCATCACTTCGTGTGCTAGTTAGCATCTAGATCGATCGATATTTGTGCTAAAGGGGGGTTTGTTCGATTGAGAAGCTCTTACTTTGCTATAGTCAATAGTTAGCCATCAAGTACAAATGACCGCATTCTCTTTGCTGAAATACTGACCTTGTCCCACTGATCCAATGAATAGCGAGGTCGCTTGCCCTCATTCTGCCAAGTCTTGAAGGCGGCCAGTCCGGTACCGGTGGCACCAAACATCTAACAACAAACTGTAAGCTGTCTCGGATTTCCTTTTGGTGAAATCTTGCTCGATCTAATACGTACGACAATCATGATGCCATACGGCAGCAGCGTTTCGAAAGGGACAGGCATGGTTGTGTTGCGCCGCCTGGACGGTCGTCCGATTGATTGCCGACTGAAGAAAGGTACCGAAACTAAATTGAGCTCTCGACAATTGTAAGAGCCCTGCTCAGGTTGGCCGCGATATCGAGATTATGCCGAGCCTCGTTCTTGATACTGAGCCTGCACGTCAGTGGGCAAGGTCCAATTGGAGCCGTCGATGTTGATGCCTGAGGCTGCAACTGGGCGCATCCCTGCACCAACGCATAGTTAGCGCTCAATAGTTTCATACTGTAGAAAACCCCAAAACTTGGCGGGGAAACGCGATAATCGAATGCGCACGCACTGTGACTCCTGCTTCCGCGACTTCGGGACAAGGAAGCTTGGAGAACGCGACTGTAGCTGTTGTCGCATTGCTCCAAAGAGTCGTTTACGAAAACCGGTGCGGCTGCATGCAATTTCATAGGTAGGATCCGTGCACCTAGAGGACTGTCTACATAGAGCTTACAGTAATTAGCAAGTTTTTCTGCTTTGTGAAGCGTATCCAGGGGAGCGCCATGCAAGCCACCTGAATCTGGCCTCGAGTATATCCCGTCGCAAACGCTCAGCCTCGACCGATATGCCATCGTCAACACAATATCCCTCCTCTACAAGTCTCAATAAGCAGCGATAACCATGACAAGTGCGCAGTCGATGGAAGAGGAACTGCAGCAGAGCGTTATGCTCTCCGAAGATGCTGATTACGAGACAGCAGACACGGCTGGCGAGGATGCGCTTACCCCTGCAGCTCTCAGAGCTAGGACTATAATTGCGGGCTCTTCTGAGATTAGGATAGGGGACCATGACGGCATGGAGGTGGATGAAGATGACGATGAGGAGCTGAGTGATCGTGACGCTTCCGGAGAGGAGATAGATGAAGAAATGGATCAAGATGCCGAGGGGGAAGATTATACGGAGCTTGTGGATCAGCAGATAGTGGTCAGCAATAGCCGCCCTCTCGATATGAACGACGATGAAGATGACGAAGCGGATGGTGAGGAAGACGGCGACGAAGGGGTTGGCGCCGTCAAGATCAAACCAGGGGATACAGATGACGAGGACGAGGACGACGAAGATGGGGAAGATGATGCAGAGAGCGATGTTTCAGATATACTCAGTGCTGCTGAAGATGATTCGGATGAGGAGCCTGCCTGGGAAGAAGCTGGAGAAGTAGAGGAGGACGACGAATCGGAAACGGGCCCCTCAAATATCTGCATATTTTGCAAGCAAGATGAAGAAAACGACCCAAGTGAGGATTTCGAGACGTTCCTGACTTGTTCTAGGTGCAGCGACAACGGTGAGTCTGCAAGAGGCTGAAGCGTGCGAAGGTAAACATGACTGACATATTCTAGCCCACCAGCAATGCGCCCGAGACGCAGCAGCAATGAGCGAACAAAATAGTGAGCCATACCAATTACGTCCACGCTGGAAGGTTGCTGACCCAAACCAAGATGCAAAGCACTGGAAATGTCCAGAGTGTGATAACGGGGACTCTGACCAAGATGAACCTGAAGAACGAGAGAGGGATGCTAGTATCGATGGAGAAACTAGGCCCGAATCACAGCTTTCGGACGCCCCTCCCGACCTCTCTCCTGGACATCAGATGCAGGAGGGTGAAGAGATGGAACCTAATCCCGATGACCTTGCACCCCACGCAGAGGCCTCGGACGAACCTCGCATGTTGCGGAAGAGAAAGACCTCATCTCTTGAACCCGAGGAGGCCACTATTGCCCTGAGGAGACGGCGGCGCGGCCTCTCAACCGATGCTACATCGGCTAATGAGGACACTGACAGCAAATCGGCGGAGCAAACTAGGGGAAGCTCCCGCGCGGTTCGGCTGAAAGTTACTCGCCCGTCCCTCGTCGTTGTCGAGAAAAAGTCGCGGATGTCTCTCGTCGTGAAGATGCGTGTGCGAGCGGGTAACCTTAAAGAGATACTCTCGCGCAGACGAAGGGAAAGGAGACGGTCTGGGGCAAATGGGCGACCACCGCGGACTCCAGTCGCACCGTCAGCTGTGCGCCCCAACTCTGCGGCTGTTACAGCAACCCCTGCGCTTCCGACACCTTTTACAACGGATTTTTATTCGACACCTTTCTACTCTTTGTTTGATAAGGAAACTGAAGATATGAAGGGAAAGCCCTACGGTGGTATCTTGACAGAAACGGAAGCAGACACATCAAAAACGTTGCCGCAGCCTGACGATCGAAGACGGTTTGACCAAGCCAAGCAACGGGCGGAAGATGAATGGAGGGCTCGTGTCTTGGCGATGCAGGCAGAAATAGACGTGCCTGTCCGCAGATCCAAAAAGTCGAGCGATAACGCAAGTCAAATCGAGTGTATCGAGTTTGGTGGCTGGGAAATCGATACTTGGTACGCAGCACCGTACCCAGCTGAGTACAGCAGGAACCGCGTTCTCTACATATGCGAATTCTGCCTCAAGTATATGAACTCCGACTACGTGGCATGGCGTCACAAGCTCAAATGCGCTGCGAAGCACCCTCCTGGCGACGAGATATATCGGCATGGATCGGTGTCAGTATTCGAGGTTGATGGCCGGAAGAACCCAGTCTACTGTCAGAACTTGTGCCTTTTGGCAAAGCTCTTCCTGGGGTCCAAGACACTGTATTACGACGTGGAGCCATTCCTGTTTTACGTCTTGTGCGAGTACGACGACTGTGGCTACCATTTTGTTGGCTATTTCTCAAAAGAGAAACGCGCAAGCAGCCAGAACAATGTGTCATGCATTTTAACCTTGCCAATCCACCAGAGAAAAGGATACGGCAACTTGCTCATTGATTTTTCATACCTCCTCACCAAAGTAGAAGAGAAAACAGGATCTCCAGAAAAGCCGCTCTCCGACATGGGTCTTGTTTCCTACCGGAATTATTGGCGCTTACGGCTTTGCCGATATTTCATAGAGACCTTGAAAGATAATCAGCATAAACAAAATGGTCTTAGCATTAGGCAGATATCTGATGACACGGGCATGACACCAGACGATGTTATTGCCGCCTTGGAAGGTCTTCGGGCGCTGGTACGGGACCCGCAGACAAAGGTATACGCTTTTCGGATTGATTTGGAGTACTGCAGGCAATACGTGGCCAAGTGGGAATCAAAGGGTTATGTGCAGCTGAAGCCCGAAGCTCTTGCATGGACGCCATATGTCATGGGCCGTAGCAACGCTGTCAACTTTGAGCTTGGGCCGCCCATTAATACGATTGCCCCTAGGGAAGACGACGAAGCTAAGATCGAGGAGGGCGCAAATGGTATTTCTGGAGAAACGCACTCGATTATCATGAATGGTGAGCTGAACGACGGCTCTCAATCGAGAGTCGGTCCTGCATCCGAGACTGGTGAATCGAGCAACAGCAACCCAGGATTTACGCCCATCTTGTCGATTGAGGAGAAGATAGCCCCTGAAAACAAAGAGAACACGGGACCGCAGGACGAAGTCATGGATGATGTGGACTCTGAACCAGATTGGATGACGCCTTATCGCGATATACCGCCAAGCCGCTTTGAAGTCTTTCCACCAGTAGCCGGTGGGCGCCGTGCAGATCGCTCACGACAGAACGTTGGAAGACCATTGGGATCTCGCACGGCATCAAATAACGCTCGACCACGGCCGAAAAGGGCTGGGGGAAGCAGCCGACGACCTACTGTCAGCCGCCCTAGGAGTAGCGGATCGCGGAGAAGGACGGGCGGCACAGGCCGTGGCCCTGGAAGGTGGCCTAAGGGGACGAAGAAATCGGACTACGGCAATGCGGATAGTGGCCCAGGATTACCGCCAGGGTGGAGAGATAAGCTGCCGTCTGGACCGGATGTGGTTACGGATGGAGATCGTAGTGTTACAACATCTTTGGCCGACGAAGAGCCTGCAAAGGACGAAGTTAGAGTCATGACTCCTCAGCCTTCGAGCAATGGGTTTGTGATGAGCGTGCAGCTGGGAGGACAAGTAGTTGAGCCATCTGATCAAGGGATCAACGGGGGAGACGAGGAGGAGCTGGATGTTGATGCTGAGGGCGAAGACGAATAATGAAGGAGTAAATGCTGGCAGCATTACGGAATGCTTTTGGCTTTGGTTTTTTGAGAAGGTATTTTCAGCATGTATAGGGCGTTGAGGGGGCATTGAAACTGAACCAACCCCTTATTTTTCTTGTCCTTTATTTTCGACATTGTTAGGAAGAGCCGGCGCAGGGGCTGGTTTGGTGGCGGCGCAAGGAACACCGGGTATACCTTTTTGTGAGGGGGGAAGGGGAGGACGGATAAAGATGTAGAGCAAAGGACTCTGTAACGTAAATCAAGTAAAGCATCAACGTTAAAATCGCAACATCAATATGTGACTTGCAACGGGTTTCAGTCTTGACAAGAGGCCGTTCTTGATCGCTGAGAGAGTAATCTTCTATAATACAACGCTTGCTATGTATGCCACGCATCATATATGCAATAGATGCATCGTGATGTTTTTGTAAATCCTCTTACTGTAAGCCAACCTCTCCATCACCGCCATCCTTTCTCCTCTCCTCCCAAAATCCCTTTCCGTAACTCACCAAAATCTCTTCCCCCTTCTTGATGCCTCCACTGTCGCTCTTCTTCTTCTTCGTCTTCTTC
>PXNZ01000336.1:0-25249 GCA_003012085.1 Trichoderma brevicompactum | reverse complement strand
TTGTTGATTTGATTTGGGTTGTGAGTATTGATTGTGAGAAGCTGAGGTGAAGCTGGGGGAATGGAGTGGCGATGATGACGATGGTGGAGAGATTCGGAATAGATAGCCGAGGTTTAGGCTGGTGGGGTGTTGGCTGGAATTCTGTGATGGAGCATTACAGGCTCTCGATTATCATAATAATCAGATACACAGACGTATTATTGCTGATTATTTCATTTCTTCTAAAATGGATTCTATTGTCTAGTCTATCATTAGTTCTACCTGTATTCCGAAGCTGCGCATGTACAAAGATCCTTGCCTATATATACACACCCAACCATATTCATTATACACTCCAACACCTACAACCCTCCCTCTGGCCGCAACCACTCAAACGTATCCAACAAATCAAAATTAAAAAAAGAGTTGAAATCCGGCGATATGTCCATGTTCCAATGCCCTCCCTCATCCAACATGTTGGTCTGCACAGGTGCCTCCAGCGCCTGTTCCAGCACCCGCCTCACGACCTTCTTCACCCGGAAGCAGATATCCGCGTTGGGAGAAGACGGCCCGACCCAGTCCAAAAAGGCAGCCAGCATACCCAGCTTCTCTACAATAACGGCCTTTGTGGCGACGGGGCTCATTGTCCCATGCGTCTTCCCTTTGAGGAGCTCCATGCAGAGAATTCCGCCTGCCGGGGCGGCATAAGAGACGGTGGTCCATTCGACGCAGTCTTCTACCGTCTTGAGGCGGTTCTGGTGCGTCCAGAAGAGATGCGCCAGCGTCACCATTTCGAGGCTGATTTCGAAAAGCCGGGAGCATGATTCCTCGCTCTCCTCCTTGCTGAGGAGGCGCTCGATGAAGAAGAGGTTCTGAAGGTGCTCGAGCCAGATGAGGAGCTTGGCGTAGAGGTCTTTCCCCGAGATGTCTGGGTTGTTGAGATCATCGGCCTGGTAGAGGATAAAGGGCGGGAAGCCTGCGATTGTTTGCATTTCTCGCCTCTTCAAGTTGCTATGTGGGGTTTGTCACGGTCAGCAGAGAAGAGTGCGTTGTTTGTGTATGGGTGCTTACAGAAGCGCGGTTTTGCCGCCGAAATCCATGCCCTGCAGGGCAATCTCTAGAATCTCGTCTCTCACATACGACAGCATGGCTCTTGCGCGGAGCGTTGTTGACAGATAAATCTTTCCATCGAT
This sequence comes from Trichoderma brevicompactum, assembly GCA_003012085.1. NCBI lineage: Eukaryota > Fungi > Ascomycota > Sordariomycetes > Hypocreales > Hypocreaceae > Trichoderma > Trichoderma brevicompactum. Next base: position 24,077 of record PXNZ01000336.1, on the reverse strand, counting down.
ATTCCAGCCGTTCTCATCCACGCGGCAGTCCCTGTAATCAGCATTGGGGGGGTTTGACAGCAATATGTCGTCCCTCACGTCGAGAGGGAGCGGCGTTGATGAAAATCTCCTGCTGAGAAACGCTGGTCGTCCTGTGAATGTGGCTGTTACCTTGTCGTGCGCAAAGATGGCCGCGAACAGTCTGCGCTTGATTTGTGTTGATATGGAGCAGTCCATTGGGTCCACGTTTGGAGAGGCGTGGAGACCCAGATAGGTCGTCATGGCCATGAGATCGCCGTGAGTTCTCCAATATTGCATGCCTAGGATAATAAAACGAAGCATTAGACGAAGAAAGTGAGATATGAGCAGAGAAAAGGGGGAAGACAGAGTTCACCACTTACCTGCATCTCCTGACACGTTGGATTCCAGCAAGCTGTGCCCAAAAACGAGAAACGCCAGCAGCGTATTACTGTTGGACGCATCGCGGCTGAGCTCAATACATTTCCAGGCAGCCATCTTGTACTGACGGACGAGCTGGCCAGCATGATGGTTGTGTATAACTTCACAGTCCTTGGATATGACACGCTTATCAGGAAGCACTCGAGCGCCATAAGCCCAGAAAATGAACAGGATACCAAGAGACTCCCATCGCATCTTTGGCCCGGAAAACTCCTCAAACCACTTTTCTGGCTCTGTATGATTTTCCTCGACAGGAATCGCGCCGTTTCGACAGAGCTTACATGACATGCGCCTGAGCAGGTCCTCGTCGTGAGGGCTGCGACTCAGAGTTTCACCAAAGGCAGCCCATAGCGATTCGTTTAGCCATTCCCCTGCAAGCGGACACCAACCGCCGTAGAGGCTGCCGTAGAGCCTGGTCAAGACTTTGGAGGAAGCCGTATCGGGGATACTGCGCAAGGCGCTGAGAGCAAACTCATCGAGACTAGGGAAGCCTTCGACGATTTTCAACGGCAGCATCGTGTCTGAATCAGCCTCGCTCTTTTCCGTCACGGATAGGCTATTTTGCGCTTCCTCATAGAACGCCTCAAAACTCGTCGCGCCGAGATAGCCGACGTTGTCCGATAGACTACTTGCCTGGGGAGGCGTGCGGTTGACGGGAATTGCAGGATGGGGAATCACAGCCGGCGGTCTCAGCGATGGCACAGCTACCGGCCTTGAGTGGCCATCATGACGAATCTGGTAATTCTGCTGGCCGGGTTGAACCAGATATACGCATTTGTCTGGCGCTCCTCCGCGGCGACATCGAGAGCAAATCGGGACGCGGTGATCGCAAGCGACTTTGCGCCGGCGGCAGGGCTCGCACGCCTGAGGCCTTCCATTCTTCCTCTTGGGCGCTCCCGAGAGAGAGATGGATGTATCCATTGAGTTGAGGAGACAGCAGTCTATGAGGTTCTTGCTGTGAAGCGATGAGATATTGAGTCTTATTCTCACATGAGGATGGTATCAGAAGCTTCATTTTCAAGATTAGTCATGTAGTCGACTACAGTGTCCGCACTATTATTGTACTGTATGAGCAGGCTGAATTATTACTATGCGTGGCGGTATGAGGGAAGCCCATCCTGAAGATGGCAGGAAATGAAAAGAGCGGTACAACTGGATCAAAGAAAAAAAAGTTGATTGTATGAAGCTCTATTTCAGGAAGCAATGCCCGTAGAGACCCCAGCCGGGCTCACATGTCCAATGTCCACAGCTTGGCTCATGTGAGACTTGGAGGTTCAATAGGTAAAACACCGTCAGGAAAACCAAGAAGATGATTTCTAGGAGTAAAATCTCTGATTAGAAATAGTTTTTATAATTACTAACGCTTCAAGCCTAATTAGGCCATGGCAAGCTGAGTATCTCGGTGAAATCATGTCGTTGGAGTTGATTCAGTTCAATCTACCCCACGATCTCTTTTCTACCCCAACTGCGATAGACTCATACAAAGATACCCCATATTACTCCGTTGCATTTGCAAACTGCGAGATCGGTGTAGTAAAGGTTCCCGGGTCAGAATCAGCAGGAATTGGAGGTGGGAACGATGGGCATTTATATAATATTTACCCCAAGCCCCCTGTTCCGTATAAAAAAAATATTTCTCTCAGCTTCTAAAATTGGACAAGTCTTTTGTCTCCTCGTAGTTCATCCAACATCAAACAGGGGGGCTCATGTATCGCAACATGGCACCGTTATGTACTGAAGGCATTCTATTAGACGACACACCGAGCCCAGAATGGCACTCGGGTGTTTGTGTCGGCGACGACTCCATGAAAGATCCCACGATTGCTGATATTGATGCCCGACGGCAAGCATCTGGCAAAATGGTGGCGCCGACGGCTGCCTATGCAGATTCTGACATGTTTAAGCTGCATTGCTCAAGAGTCAGTTCATCATTCTTACATCTATAGGCTGCGTATAGCTTACAAGTATGTGTTAAGACGTCCAATAAACCACTGGCAAAACGATGGGAAAGTAAGTCGTCTCCGTCATCTTGGTAAAGATCCAACTAACCTGTCAACCACAGGCCACCTGACTGCCGAATGCCTAATACGAGCTCCGGGAATTCTAAAAGTCGCCGCGAGGTTCCTCAAGAGACCGGGAATGATTTCGCTGGCTGGCGGCCTGCCGAGCCCCGACTGTTTCCCATTCAACTCCATCAGTGCCTCGATTCCTGCAATCCCGAGTCCCAACGGAGGCAAAGCATCCGAGGCTGAATCCACAATCACAATGGGCCTACACGATATTGCTTCGGAAGATGCGGCGTTTGATCTCTCTGTTTCTTTAAACTATGGCCAAGCAGCAGGCTCAGCCCAGATGATTCGTTGGATCACCGAACACACAGAGCTGGTCCACAATCCTCCCTATGCCGACTGGGATACGTGTCTAACCACCGGAAATACGGCCGGCATATACCAAGCTCTAAGGATGCTATGCGACAAAAACAGAGGCGACTCATGGATGACGGAGGAATATTGCTATGCCTCTGCCCTGGAAACCGCTCTTCCGATGGGTATCAAAACAGTTGGCATCAAGATGGATGCCGATGGCCCAATACCAGAGGTCATGGATGAACTTCTCACCAACTGGGATGCTTCCAAGAGGGGAGCGAGGAAACCACATGTATTATATACTGTACCAACAGGCCAAAATCCGACCGGATCAACACAGAGCGCAGCGAGGAAAAGAGCAATATATAAAGTCTGTCAGAAACACGACATCTACATCATCGAAGATGACCCATACTACTTTGTCCAACTGCGATCCCACACTTCCAGTTCAAATCTCCAAGATAAGCACTCAAGGCTATCCATCGGCGAGTTCCTCGCCTCTTTACCCTCCTCATTCCTCAGCATCGACACCGACGGCCGCGTCATGCGTATCGACTCCTTCTCCAAGATCATCGTCCCCGGCGCAAGAATGGGCTGGGTGACGGCTTCAGAGCAGATGACGGAGCGCTTCATCCGACATGCCGAAACGGCAAGCCAGGGGCCCAGTGGTTTCTCCCAGTCCATCATATACAAGTTGGTGGACGAGAAATGGGGACACGAAGGGTTTCTTAACTGGCTGCAGCATCTGCAATTGGAGTACACTGATAGGAGGGACGTGATGTTGAACGCGTTTGAGAAATTTCTGCCCAAGCTGATTGTGAGTTGGGATTGCCCTAGTGCTGGGATGTTTGTAAGTGCAGGAGATTTACTATCCCCTTTTCATCCATCAATCAAATACCACATACAGGAGCTAATCGTGGGTTATGCAGTGCTGGATCCGAATCAAACACCATTTTCATCCCAACTCGAAATTATACTCTGCCCTTGACATCGAAGAAGAGATATTCGCAGCATGTCTCAAGAGAGGCGTCCTCCTTGCAAAGGGCTCTTGGTTCAGGGCCGAGCCAGATTTGCCTCTCAACGACGTCTTCTTCCGCCTCACGTTTGCGGCATCCAGCGCCGAGAACATGGAAGTGGCTGTTCGGACTTTCGGAACGGCGATTCGCACAATTTTTGATTTGGTATAAAGCGGTAATTAGTTGAATACGGGCAGGATGGGATATGGCGTTGAGGGAAACGACTGTCATCTTTTTTTTCCCCCCCTTTCTCCTTCTTTCGGGTATGGGCGGTTGGTTTGGGTTACATCACTTGACAGATTATAACGACTGAGATGAAGCACTTAGTAAATTGACAATATGTATTCAACATCTCTGCGTAATTGCAAATCATAATTAAACATCATTATAACATTCTAATGTGGAAGCGTATTGGTCTGCCGCATCTATACACGAGCCAATTGCATCGAATAAATGCGATTCCTTAAACATTTCTGTAAATAGTCGCAAGACTGAGTAGGCCATTTGCTTAATTGCCACTGCGTTGCAATCATCATCCACCGCAGGTTTGAAAAATGGAGTCTCTTTCAGGATTCGTGCAATGATGCGAATCAAGACCTTCTCCTCTTCCTGTAGAGATTGGCTCTCGAGACTAGCTCGCTCGAGCCATTTGCTTAGAAACAAAGCGCATTCCAAATTAGCAATGCTGTGGACAATGCTCCATGATAAAATCTGAGTCTTTGACGCATATCTAATGCCAATACGGACGGGTATGCTGAGCGCATGGGCGCTTTGGAGAACTGCCGAGTATAGGCGCGGCGAGCGTTCTGGCATCGGGCATCGGGCAAATGCAGCTGCAATAGCAGCCGGGTCTCTGGTGCTGAAATTCCGACAGACAACCATGTTGAAACTCAGCCTTATCCAGGCAATACGGAATACAGCCGTGGCGTTGAACCCCAGTGGAGCCATGTGGGCAATGGGCTGTGTAGTAGATTCTCTGCTCAGAGACCAGCTGCTATCCCAGCGGCAAAGTGCCCTTCTAAACTTCATGTAGACATCTTCTGATAACGGCATGTTGTCAATATCGGCGCAGTTTGTGTCAATGTGGAGCAGAGTCTCTCTCGTTAGCTGTATTTGCTGTACCAGACCATGAATCGAGATCAAGCTTCCGAATGCAGAAGTCCGATGGTTTGGATTTCGAGTTCCGCTAGGAACAATCAGATCCGAGTAATAGTCGCCAAAGGTAGCAAGTATCGGAGGATCGCGACGCCGTATTTCTTCCCATTCGAGCGCTGTCGCAGCCCACCAGTGAGCTTCCTGTTGCGGCATTCTGATGGACCAGATTTCTCTAGCCATGAGCCGCGACGGCGTGTCGTAGAAAATCGAGTGCAAATTGAATATGATGAAGGCAATGAATACCGTTCGCCGGCGCCCTTCGTTTGCAACCCATTGCGCCCAAGTTTCGCTCGCAGGCGGATCTTCCTGACACAGGTATCCTCCTTGGCGCAAGTGAAGCACGACTTGTTCTGCCAGACTAAACGCATCAGGCAAGAGGTTTTTATACTCCCATGAGCACAAGGACATGCAAATGACCATGGCTTGTATTGTCTCGATGCCCAGCGGCGGCTGATCCGTATAACCCGCTGCATTCGCCGAGATATTGGTCACACCTTCGAGAGCCGGCCTTGCTTGTATCGTCGAATTATGCGCAGCCTCTACTACGGCTGCCGTAACCTTACTGAGCCTCGCATCTATGATACTTTTTGCGGCATAGTATAGCGACAGTGCCGACTCTGCCTCAAATCGGTATTGGGCACCCATGGCGGCAATCGCAAATACTAGCTCGAGAGACATGTGAGAAAGTCTTCTTGTGGAGAGATGTAGAAAAGGTCGATGCAGGTTAAAACTTGAGAAACCTTCAATATACCGGCTGAAGGTATGCTTTGAGGGAAACTGGAACTGTAGAGGGAGAAGCGCAGCATTGTCTCGGACCGAAGCCGAAATTTGATCGTAATCCTCGCGGGACATGTAGCACGGATTCCTCGCCGAGGATCGCACATATGGCTCGTTATTTTGGATGCCGGCTGAGGTATTGGGCAGCCTAGAGCGAGATGGTATTGTTGGGTCTTTGAGAGGCTCATGGCGCAACAAGGCAGAGGCGCATGGCAAGTCATCCTGCCAGATGCATTCCTCTGTTCTGCTTGAGGCGTCGCTATCCGGCGTCGCCGTCTCCGGCAACAACGGTATACCAAACGGAGGCGAGAAGTCAAAGGCCTGAAAGTTCATAGGAAACTCCGGGCTGAAAAAAGAAAGCTCAAAAGGATTATGCTGTAGTTGGAAACTATCCCAGAGCATATCCAGCTCATTTGTAAGCGTTGCTGGAACGAAACTCGAGGTTTCAGAAGGGGAAGACTGAGCGTCGCTCGTGGTCAAAGCCGAGTTAGTTTGAGGATTGGCACCTGTTCTAATTCCATCCGTCGATCCGAAATTCAGCATGGGAAATTCAGGAGCGCTGGCTGCCTTTGTTTTCTGATGAGAAGCACTAGGGCTGAGTGGCCCATGTCCCTCTGACTCCTTGGCCAACTTCACATGGCGTGACAACAGGTCCCTATTTCATATTAGTATTTCGAAGATACGATGCACGGCTTTATATGAGCCAAGGTAAACGAACTGGCGCGAGAAAGTCCGCCCACACATGCAGGCATGCGGCTTCTCTTTGGTATCTACTCCAAGTCAGTCATTCATGAAATATGTAAGACGGTGAGATTCCCATCAAGTCACGTACGCGTTCTCTCATGACGGCGCAAATGCTCTGTCCTTAGAAACAACTTGTTGCAGTATTTGCAAGGGGGCACTTTGACCTTGTGCCGCATCTTCTTTCTGTTACATGTCTTTCGTCTAGTTCATGAGTCGTCTCTTAGACGAATCTACCCCAAATCTTATGAAGCCAAGCCGAAAGGTCCACTCAATGTCATGTCAAAGAAAGACGCCCTAGCGCCCTTCGAGGACCGACACACGTGATGACGATATCACATGACTCGACATCTGACAGAGTGCTAATTGAATACGGACAATGTGCTTCTAGTTGTGGCTCCCTTTTCCCATTATCCACTTCAGTTGCTAAATGCTCTGTGCTCCGTAGTTTGCGTCATACTAACTATTTGAACGAATTCTTCTAAATCTAGATGAATCTTGTCTTGACATGGCGGATTGTTAGTGGTGGGGTCTCTCGCCTCCGAATCCAGCACCCTTGCATATGGGATGTTAACCAAAGACAGTTGATCGCGCTTCATTGGCTAACAGCTAACACGGCGGGCAATAATAACCACACAAATATGTAGCTTTGACAAACCTACCAAAGAGCTGTCTATAGTTCAAAAAGTCATTCAAACACATGCACTACACTGTGATTCATGCTCATCTCGATGACAGAGCAGTTCTACCGAGGAATGTAACGGTAGACGGCCGGCGTGCCCGGCCTTTTATAGCCGATGTGGTAGTTGACAATGCATATTTAAAACGCGTCCGCTGACGTGAACACTCAGCGGTGCTAAAAGGAATATTATCGCGGCGATCCGTTGTTGATGCGTCTCCAATTGCAATCAACATGAAGTCTCTCAATCGCATCGTGGCCATCGGCCTATCGCTACTTCATGTCTGCCATGCCGACGGCAGGATACTGGCAAGAGATTCAAGCCTTCCTTCAAAACCTGCGTGTGAACCAGGATTCGCCCTGGTGGGCGTCTCGACAGAGGCGGTCAACACCCAAGACACTCAATTCAAAGCCGCCATTCCATGCTCTAGCCTTGACCCCGACAAAGTATTTGTATTTGTCAATGGAGAAGAGCACCGCGATTTCCAAGTGTCTGAGTCAGAAATTACTTTCCCTAATGGTCTCAATCATAGCACAGCTTTGCTAGGGATCATCGCGGCCGACATCCAAGGATATCCGTTTGTGAGCAGCTTCTTGCTCCACTTCGGATCCTCGGCTTCAAGTGCGAATGCCTCTCGGAGTCTTCTTCAATCTACTTTAAACAATGGCTGCGCGGCATGCGGTGATTGCAACTCCTGTCCCGGCTATGCAATGTGCGCAAGCACCTGTCAGCAGCCGCCTCTTCACCAGTGCGACTTTTATCAAACGTGTGTCGAAGATTCCATCCCCTGCTCCGGCGATCCAAATTCATACGCTATCGATTATGGGCTGAAGAACTGCCAAAAGTTTGACCACAATCTCGATCTCTTCTCTGACCGCGGCCAACAGTTCATATGGGGCACCATGAACTGCTTGCAGAAAGACCTCGTCCCAGTGGTTTCGGCTTGCAACGCCACGTGCAAGAGCATTCATGATGCGGCGTTTGGATCGCATGCTCAGTGTTACATAGCCAATGGCTTTTGCAGCCTCGAGTGCAAGGACTATTTGGCTGAATTGTACACGGTGGGCCTGGATCTGTTCACCAAGGATGCCATTAAATCAGTCTTCCAGACTGCCGGCGGATGCCTTGAAAGAATTGAGCAGGTCCTTGAAGAGGGAGCTTGCGTCAACAATGTGCTTAAAGAAATTATTTTAACAATCCTCGACTTATTATCTAGTTGAAAAGCGTAATATAATCAAAGCTCACTCATGAAACTGTAGGAGATCTTTTTATTTTTATTTTCCCCTTCGCGCGTATGCACACGCTTGTCGGGCGCAGTAGTAATCTCATCAACATCGCACGTTTATTTACAGAAACGGCCAGCCAGTATCGGCCTTCATATCGTCATATGAGTCGTGATATACGTGATAAAGCGAAGGCGAAGAATCTCGACAGGCGAGCAAATATGGATAGAGAAAAAAAAAACAGGGTGAACGTGGTATCGCTCCAGGCAATTGTGTGCTGCCGTTTCCCCAGCTCTTATTTTGAAGCAGGCAGGCTAAATCCCATTTCCTGCCAAGACTCAAACTCCTTTTCAATCGCGGCGAGTTCCTCCTTGAACTTGTCAATGTTCAATTGGTACGTGTTAAGCGTCTCTTGTAGCTGGGCATCTGAATCTTGCTGTGGTGCTGCCGCCGCAGCATCATCCGCGGAAGATGACACCATGTCCTTTTCGGTCACCATTTTCTTCTCCTCTTCTTCAAGCTTTTGGATGAGCAGGCTCTTTCGACGTCTTGTTTCCTCCAGCCATTCCAGGCGAGCATCGGTGATTTTGTTTGACATCTACAGGCTGTTAACACAGGCAATAAGCAGTAGCACTAAATTTTACGTCTTACTTCTTATCTGGAGGTTGGCTTCTCTCTCTCTCTCTCTTGAGCTATAGCCAGCGGCTGAATTGGAATATGGAAAGGGGTTAGTCTGAGGGCCTTGGTCCCAAGCCGAGAGGACCATCTGTTGCCTTGCGGGGATGAAAGAGTGGGATGCAAGAGGATAAGAAAAATGCAGGGGGGTTACATCGTGAAAAAAAGGCCCAATTGGTACCCGAAGCCGATGCCCCAAGACGACTCCATCAACAGCATTGATTACGTAGCATGTGAAGTCCTAGCGGGTGGAGGCCTGCATTTTCAAGGGCAAATAAAAGGTTAGTATTGGAGAGGGGCAAAAAACGGAGCGAAGCGGCAAAAGGTTGCCGTTAAGCTGCGAGAAAAGAAAGCGTCGAGTTTAGCTCTTGTACGATTAAAACAACCTCTAGCAGTATGGTTGAATTAGTCTTGAAATGCTAGTTTACACGCTATAATTTAGATCGCTATCTGGACGTGGACCATCGTTGCAGTTTTCATGTCCTCAGTAGTGAGCTGGTTGCCAAGCTTCAGGATGATAGTCTGGGCCGGCCCGAGCCGTTCAAATACGTATCAAATGGTAAATGTAAACAAAGATATAGTTAGGAGAATAGTTGCTTCGCATAATAGACTACACGCGCATGCTCGCTTACAACAGCGTCTACAATACGGAGCAGAATGAGACACCCACAAGCTGACACTAGATTGAAGCACCGGACTGGCTGCTAATAGAGGATGCTAGATTTTTTTTTTTTAGTACACCGCCGGCTTAGATATATTCAGCAAGTGATTATCCTGTTATAGGCATCTCATTGACTAGTACCTACATTAATCCTGCATGCAATATATATTTGAAAAGCAGGGTCGAGGGCAATCCCCACAGATTAGGGAAGCGATCACACGCGCCCGGAGAATGTATTTCGATAGGCTCAATCTCTGTCTCCGTCAGCCAATTCTTCGCCTACCCATAGATCAGATATCAACCCTATTCTTGCCGCATCTTCCATCGACATGAATCCAGATCTCGCCTTGCCCGGAGAATAGGCTCTTTTTCTCACTCGCCTACACTTCTTAACCGCTAGTGCCGGTTCGCTTGGACTTAAGCAGAAAAACCACCCAGACCGACGCCAAATCGGGCAGCACAACCATCACCAAAAGTCCCGCAAACTCGTCAAGGCTGCCCTATCCTCCGTCCACTATCCTCCTATCGCACTAACAAGATGGCACATGCGCTTCAAGGTCTCTCCACTGCCCGATGCCGAATCGCCGGTTGGCCCCAATGCCGATCCCGTTGACCTGCTGAAACGGGCATGCAGGCCGCGGGGAAGCTCATGAGATCAGCCTCTCACGGCTCAGGACTGAAGTCCGGATGCAGTCGTGGTCGAGATAAGGACTCTGATACGGCTTTGAGGGAAGAAAAAAAATTAGCATCGCATTACGCCGGCTTGTGGCTCAGCTGAAAAAAAAAAGAGATGGCGGTTTGGCAGTGTATAAAATCAGGCTCTTGGCTGCGATGAAGATCCCTCTTTCGTCGCTGCTGAATCCGCCAAGACGCCAGTGAGATCTGCCGAGCCGTCTCCCACTTCAGTTTCAAAATGCCTTCCATCTCAAAGGTCGCTTTGGTGACTCTCTCCACGCTCCAGGGTGCTCATGCCTGGGGTGTGTTGGGCCACGCAACCGTTGCCTACATTGCGCAGCATTATCTCAACTCGGCCACGGCATCATGGTACGTATTAGTATTCATAATGTACTCTAGGTCGATAATAAGATGGTTTCACCATCATCGCGTGACCCTTTATGTTGAGCAAACCTATATCATGACTTGCTAACAAAGGGTGAAATCAACAGGGCTCAAGGCGTCCTCAACGACACCTCCAGTTCGTACTTGGCCAGCATCGCCTCTTGGGCTGATACTTATCGCACAACCGCTGCTGGCAAATTCTCTGCCCCCTTCCACTTCATTGACGCCGAGGACAACCCCCCAACCTCATGCAATGTCGACTATGACCGAGACTGCGGCAGCGCCGGTTGCTCCATCTCAGCCATGGCCAACTACACTCAGCGCGTTGGAGATGGAAGACTCACCAACGCCAATGTCGCCGAGGCGCTGAAGTTCCTCGTCCACTTTGTGGGAGACATCACGCAGCCTCTACACGATGAGTCCTATGAGGTTGGTGGAAACGACATCAGCGTCAAGTTCCAGGGCTACAACGACAACCTCCACTCCGACTGGGATACTTACATCCCTGAGGCGCTCATCGGCGGCGACTCGCTGGCTGATGCTCAGTCGTGGGCCAACTCTCTGATCAGCGACATCACCTCCGGCTCCTACAAGTCTCAGGCTGCCAGCTGGATCCAGGGCGACACAGTCAGCGATGTCATCACCACGGCTACCCGCTGGGCATCTGATGCCAACGCCCTTGTCTGCACCGTCGTTATGCCCAACGGCGCTGCTGCCCTGCAGACGGGCGATCTGTATCCTACCTACTACAACTCCGTCATCGGCACTGTTGAGCTCCAGATTGCCAAGGGCGGATACCGACTGGCCAACTGGCTCAACATGGTCTACAGCACCAAAATTGCCAAGCGTGAGGAGGGCTCTGTCGATGCTCGAGACATATCGCCTCTGCCTGACCTTCTGGGCCGAGACTTGCTGCCCGCAGCTCGTCCTATCACTCGTGCTAAGCTTGCTAGAGCGGCTATGGAGGGCTCATGCTGCAACAGCCGGGACCACGACCACAAGCACTAAGAAGCTTGCTGTGAAAACATAGAAACGAATTTAATGCTGGAGAGACTCGGGCATTGTTAGACAAAGGCACGGGCACTGTCAACATTGAGATGTGGGCTGAGCCAGCAAGTAGATAGTAGAGCAAATAAAAAAAGTTTTCAAGTCCACCTATTGACACATATTATATGTTTTTATTAACAATTGATCCGCTTTGTCATACAAAGTGCTAACCCTGTAAAGCAGGTTGAATATGTCAAACCTCCGAGAGTCTTGACAAAGGCCACAAGTAAATATCGAGGGGATGGTGCAGTATTTCGAATATCTCGAATAAGCTTCTGACAGCCCCCGCCAAACCTCAAACATAAGCACATGTACCTAGTCCGCCTAGCGAAGGCCGCTCTGATGGTCAGATCCGCCAAGTTTTCCATGGAAACTTGACTTGGTCCTCTAAACGCCGTATTATCTGTCAATAAGTCCGAGAACATTCATACCAGCTCCCTGGTCTATTCGGTTGAGTCACTTCTGCAGTTACCGCACCATTAGAGCGGAATGCATTCATTCCAGAGCTATATCGGGAACTAAGGCGTCGGACTCGTCAAATTAATCAAATTACGGAGCATTAACCCGAACACAATAGCTTAGCCAACCAATCCGCGCAAAATACGGGAGTCATTCTCATTGTCCGCTCCGGTCCCGGGTTCCACAGAAACCCCGGAAGATTTACTCTAATAAGGCTTCGCGCTTACAGAAGACTGTGCATGCAATAGAAACGTGAGATACGCAAATATGTATAATAGAGCAGCGTCCGAATGATCGCCAAAGAGTTTACCTGGTATCTCATTCTCATTCTCATACATCGACTCAATTGTAGGAAATCATCCCCTCATCGCCGTGACTCACCATGGGTCTCCTATCGTCCGTTGCCTCCACGAAAACCGTCCAAGTTTACGCCCTTCCAACGGGCTGGGTGCACTTGCCCGACAAGTGGGTTTTCGAAGACGGCGACGATGACATCCTCAAAGCACGACAGCGCCTCCCTGACTATAGCTTCCTCATATGCCACCCTTCGGGAAAGAAAATCCTGTTTGACGTTGGCATGCCAAAAGTAAGTTCATACACAAAACTACAAATTCAATACACGTGGTGAAATAAAGATGGAGAAACTTATCCCAATATCTAGAATCTAGATGTCATTCCACCTCTCAATCGATCCGTTGACCACATCTTCGAGCCCTATGTCCCCAAAGATGCGCGTGATCTCCTGGCCGAGGGACCAATCTCTCCAGACTCCCTCAGTGCCATTGTAATCAGCCACATTCACTTCGATCACATTGGCGATCCTTCTTCATTCCCTGATATCCCTTACATTGCCGGGCCCGGTACCAAGGCGGCCGCGGAGCCAGGATACCCCGTTGACCCAAACTCAACCATGATGACCTCGCTCATTACTCGCGAGAATTATACAGAGCTTAGCTGGACCGAGGATAAATGGACTCCCCTGGGTCCCTTTTCGCGTGCGCATGATTACTTTGGCGATGGCAGTTTCTACATTGTCGACACTCCAGGTCATCTCCCCGGCCATGTTACCGGAGTAGCCCAGACAAAGCCAGATGAATGGGTCGCTATGGGAGGAGACTGTTGTCACTCCCGCAGCCTCCTCGACGGCAGCCGTCAGGTCAGTCTGACGGGATGTCCAGGCGGAACTAGCATGCACAAAGATACAGCTACAGCAATCGATTCTATCAAAAGACTCAGGAAGCTGGACCAAGATGACACCGTCTTTGTTGCGCTTGCGCATGATGTAACATTAGAAGGGAAGATGCCAGAGTACCCCCAGCCATTGAACGGATGGCAGGAGTCGGCATGGTGGAGCTCAATGAAACAAGAAAGGATAAAGGCCACGGCGTCGTGAAGAAGTAGGGTTATCGGAGGTTTGGCTCAGCCAGGGAAAACAACAAGTGTGTAATACTCCCATATTATCCGTACATCGCATCAATCACAACTCATATTTTCTTGTTCCTCATATCCTACAAGTCAAAAATTACACTTGTGCAAAAGTCAATTGTCCTCATACCAATCAATCATCTCACCACCCAAACTCAAAAAGATCGACAATGCTTATACCCCGAATACCAAAGACCAATCCCAGCTCACATCTCATGATCGTCCCGATTCTTACCTCGATCGTCGCGCAGATGACCCCTCACCTCATGCAAGATTGCAGCACATGCTGTGTAACCCCTGCAAGACGATCACGCTCACGCATTCATGCATGGGACAACCAACTCCTCAAGTTTACACTTTATCAATTAGGCGCACAACAAATTACAAAGTCAATTATTTTTTTTCATTTCATTTCGTTCGCACATCACGGTCATGCGCTAGGTGACTAGATATGAACATGGTATCCAGCTTATGTATATACAATACCGTTATTGTTGTTGCTCCCCCACATGTGGAGGAGTAGACTCCATTCAAGCATTCACCATAGCCTTGTAGTTAATAGTCGGCTTCTTAACGAAGCTCTTGTCCTTGCCAGTCGCCGCCACGCTAGCCGAGTACGCGGCTTGAAGGCGCTCAGCATCCTCCTGAGTAATCTTCAAGTCTGGCACCAAGTTGGGACGCAGAATGTCCGTGACAATCTGTGCCCACTCCCAAGGCTCAGCAGTGCCGCCTGGCAAGCTGTTGAAGTACTCCCAGCCCATGACACCGCCGATCTGGCCGTACTTCTGGACCAATGAGATGATGGTCGAGTTAAGTTGTCCCGTGGGGATCCAGCCAGCGCCCTCGGGGGTAGTCAGCTGTCCAGCTACGACGGTGTCAGGCGTGAATCCGTTTGCGACGATGCGGTCGTAGTCACCGGTCGATGCCATGTTGCCAAAGCCGCTATAGAACTGTGTGTTGTACCAGTCAATGTTGGCGCCCTGAGCAGACTGCAGCGTCTTGTAGTTGAAGCCGGAAAGGTTCGAGCTGTTCTCCAAGGCCGACGCGACGGGAGCCAGGGTGATAAGGAAATCCGGTCCAAAGTCAGACCTTAGGCGAGAGATGAGACGTTGGATGCCGGCCTGGCTCATGGGCTGCTCAACATCGAGGTCCATGCCCTCGAGTTGGAAGTTGATGATGACGTCTCTGAGCTGGCCATAGTAATGCTCAAACGTGGTGCTGTTGGTAGAATCCAGCGTCTGGGAGTTGAATGATCCTGGAGCAGCACCGCCAACCATTCCCATGACAGTCACACCCGCCTGCTTCATGGTAATCGTCTCATTCCAGAGAGTGAAGAAGTGAGGATCGTCAGGAGGGAAGTCATTGAGATGGACAACTCCGCCCTGGTTGATGTGGAACGAGCAGACGATGAGATGTGTCAATGCGATGCCCTTCTCATTGATGAGCGGCAGCATGGAAATAGGGTTGTTGTTGGAGTCGTGGGTGGTCTGGAAATAGACAATCAGACGAGGCAGGTCAGTCGGCTCAGCCCGGATATCCTTGACGGGCACTGCCAGCGACAGCGTCGCCAGCATAGACGCTAGGTAAACAAATGCCGACTTCATTTTGACTCGCGGATACCTCCAAGATCGGGACAAGCAGACGGGCAGGACTAAGAGCAGACGGGCGAGGACGGCAAGCACCAGATCCATCGCCAAGGACAATGCCGGCACGGCCCAGATTTATACACCAGCGTCTTGACCTTCAAGGCACAATCTCGTCTTGTTTACCCCCTTCTCTCCCGCCGGCATTTACTTCAGATTCGGGCCTTTAGCCCGGACTTTGGCAGCGCCAAGAAACCTCCTCGCGCTCCTCGTGCTCCTCGAGGGGGCCCATCTCCAAACCCACTCGGGCGCCTCCCGTGCTCTGCACGCAACACATGCATAATATTCCAATAATTGGCCCATCACGAACCATACCAGCTTCTCCCTTCGGAACAATCAGATTCATGCAACCTTCCCAACTCGGCCTTGCCCAGGACCGTAGCGGAGCCTCTGACCGTTCCGTCGGCACGGAAGCGGGGATCCTCCCGGGGTCATCCGAGAGCAAAAGGCTAATAGGCGCGTCTCTGCGAAGGTTACATTTATGCACGCTAAGCATATATCAACCTGTATAAGTAAGTTTATTAGCCGTACAAGGGAATTCAAGTGATAGCGCGATTAAGACGCGCGCTATCACCACTGATAGCTGCCAAATACCGTTCGCCTTGATCGTGACCAGCTCAAAGGGATGCGGGCAATCTCTCTCGTCACATTTCTTCGTATGTTTGGCAGCACGCGCTAGGCTTAGCAATCTCAACAAACTTGATAAGACGGCATACCACTCCCGAGAAGGATTCGAGATAGTTTATACTAATTCTAATCCCAACGGGCGCTTGACAAACCCTGACAACATCAGGCCTAGTTCTAGGCTACCATTTATGACTGAAACAAGACGAGATAGGCCAATGGCGAATGCTCACCTGTCTCAGACGAATTACCCAATCCTGCTTATTTGGACGAGACATTGTTTCGCCATAATGTTACTTTTTGGCTAATTAGAGCGCTAAAATGTACATGGATTTCGCTGTCTGACACATTGTGCTCAGTACCTGCGCAAGCATCTGATTTAAGACAAAAAAAAAAGCGCTCGAACGATGGACGAGTTGGTGCTTCCACTCCTTTTTTCAATAAGAAAAAAAAAACAATACCCGCAAACTCTCCAGGAAAGTTTCATGGCCGTGAGATTTCCTCTTGAGTTGCGACTAGAATTTTGCATAGAGCCGCATGATTTCTTTCAATCACGCCCGCTATTTCATAGTTTGATTTCAAAACTTTTCTCAGGAGAAAGATTTGCGCGACCTGCACGACCAGTCGTGAATATGACTCCGTTGTCATTGGCTCAGCATCGTTGTCGGCCTCTTTGTTAGATCCTTTGTCAGCATCCTTTCCCTTGCCGCGAAGCTTTCGCTTCTTCTTTTTGGGTGTCGGTAAATTATGACGGCACTGGGCCGTGTACATGTCGAGAATATCTGCCGTCTCCCAAAAACGAATTAGATATGCTCCCGCACTGCTTCGCATCGAATGCATGGCCTGCAAGATGTTGCGTACATATTAGCACACGCCATGGTAATGACCAATGCAACCTACAGATTGAGCTTCTATTGAATTCGCTCCCTTCCCTGAAGCCATTAACGTTGCTATTTCACGATCCTCTACCAGTCTAGCGCCCAAGTCGCGATCAGGCTCGTAGCCACCCTAATTTCGTAGCATCAGCATGTCGTCAATTATTTTCGCTGAGTGGAAACGCTCACCCAGGTGCACTTCCTGCCGGCATAGACGCATTCAATACAGCCCCAGCTCTGAATTTCTAGAGAGTGTTAGTGGAGTGTCAACCAAGCTGGGAGAAAAGACAAAGGAGCTCCGGTTGTCACATACCGACATCCCTTCGGCAGCGGGCCGTATAATCGCCATCTTGTAGACGGAACGCACACCATAGACAGGGCGATGCGCTAAAAAAAATGTTAACCAGCCATCTATAAGCACGACGCGGTAGACACACTTTTGCTGAAAGCAGCAAAACAGATCGCTTAGGCCATTAATTTTCCCTGAGCCTGTCGCGTCTAATTTCGAGTTCTGGCTAGCAGCACTTGGAGCGCCCAAAGGCCGAGGATCCACGACATTCAATGGCCTTGGTAAATTGTGTGGGAGAGAAGCCCCAGTTTGAGGACCCGGGTAATCAGGCGGATGATCCGCAAGTAGGGGATCACAGAAGGGCGGAGGAGCTAAAGAAGAGCTGGCCAACGCGTCGCTATCTGAGATCAGACTCTCCACTAGATGCGCAAGGGCATCGTTCTCGATTAGGCTCCGGGGTTCCATATTCGGCGTTGGTGAGAGAGAGTGAAGATTAGCAGTTGGTAGTACAAATACTGGCATAAGCAAGCGTTCTAAGAAATAACACACAAAGGCAAAAAGTGTCTTGGTAATGAACGAAAGAACATGGAAGGGAGAGAGTTCTGTGTATAAGTTCCAAGTACAAGCTTTGTGAGCCCACGCTGATACGTGGGAGTTGCTGCTGCCTCTTCCTCAGAGCAGATGTGCGCTTTACTTTTTTACGGCTGCACACCATCATGAGGAAAGAATCCGATAAACTTTGTCCAAGACATCATTACCAACTATCAGGTACCTAAAATGTATTGAAGTATTAGCACTGCCAAGAGTAGAGATGTGTAATCAGCGTAGCTATTTTGGGACTGTAATTTGCAAGAAAAGTATCAAAGTCTATAGTGTCAGGGGACTGACAAGTGGTTTACTTGTTATCATAGCATCTTATATTCTATCCATAATACTAGTTCTAGCAGAAGCTCTGACATGATATAGCACATAGCAGGTTGAGATTTATAACCGCGCTGATGAACATAGTAATGTAATAGATGTCCACTTCTCATGCCAAGAGTATCTTTTTATCACTCCTTTTGCTCTTCTATACTAACTTGCTCTTGACCATACGGGAAGCAGGCGCAGCCTTCAATCTGGAGAATAGTTGCACGCTTGTGCATTTACATATCAGAGAATCGGAATCAATAGTAATCAATATTCAAAAGGCCTTGGATTCCATGAAGCCCCTAAGAATATGCGTTGATATCCACGACAACCCATGGTTCCTTTAAAACACAAGTGGCCTTCTATACAAACTTCCTGTTGCAAGGATCGTAATTTGATGCCCAATTAAAACGAGACTTCTTCTATTTTCATCAACATCTGGAAGACTAAGTCTTGGGCCAGCAGGTAACAGAGAGTTGGCTCTATTACATTGGATCGTGTTTCTTATTTTATCATCCCTCGTAAACAAACAGACAGGAAACGCTGTTGAAACCAATGACAGACAGCCAAATGGAAGCAGCTAGGTACTACACAAGTTAAAACACCTTCCTCTTTTTCATGTCATTCAACCGAAGGATACGAGTCAAGACAACAAAAGTGCTGCTAGAGCAGGGGTGTGCTCCCCGACAGCTACCCTGAAGAAACACCCCGTCACGAAGTTCAACGTGTGTGCGTATTGCAGATGTTCATGCATCCACCAAGATCGATGCAAGTTGCGCGTGAAGTCCTAAAGGAATAGCATCACGTGTGAGAGTAGATCTCTATTCTGATATGTTATATGACGCAAAATATCTATGTTAGCGTAGCTGCAGCGGCCTTGTTTCTCACGAGGAGAGATGATCTCCGAAATCCCCGCTGCGGGCAATCATACCCGCCCGCAGACTACTCTGTCATTCCATTACGTAAAACGCATACAATGATTCCATTCAGTGAAATTGATTCAAATTCCATACCAAAAATATCGAAACAGACATGTATTACGTCGAAACCCTTTATACAATGTACGCCTGATGACCCATAGAACAATCCAGTGTAATGATTCCAGCACGCCAACTACTTGCATCTTACACCCACCCTGTTACCACTCATCGCCGCTTCATGTAAGTCCACATGCCTATGCCAATGATTGGCACCAGCACTGTCCCAAATGCCTTCAAAAGCGAGCTTGTGACATGAGGACCAATAACGTTCTTCACAAGACCCTGGAACTCTGCGGGAGCGTTGCCTATAGGGTAAGGCGTCTTGGGGATATCTTTGTCGAGGAAGGGACATATCTGGTCCCAACCGAATCCGCCCTCTAACGTGCATGCCAAAAACTGGTCTTTTGGAGCCAGTCTCTTTACCTTTTTGCCACTGTAGATTTATCCTATGTTAGCGTCCATCTCCTAAAGGGGGAACCAGAGAGAGAGAGAGAGAGAGAGAGAGAGAGAGAGAGCTAAGTGGGTGGGCAATATGCTGTACATACTCTGCGATGTTGTCCCTTTTTGCGTCTTCCATACCCCCTTGCAAGCCTTTTCCGTGAAACATGACTTCTTCGAACGAATCGTGAAGCTTGACAAATGATTTTATAAAAGGATCGATGTATTGGATAGTATTCATGGGGAATGACCTGCAAGCTACGAGAACGTCCTTGATGGTGTTGTTTAATGACCGTTCCCAAGCGTTGACATCGCGTTCGACGAGCATGAATTTCGCATTCGGGTAGTATTCTAGGAACTCTTCGATGAAGAACTGGGGGATCTCGACAATGGCCTTGTTGTTGTTGTTGTCTTGTTAGTAAAACGACCCTGGAATATATTGGCTGGACCTGGTGATGGATGGGAGCTGGAACTCACATCGTAGTTGGCGAGCCACTTGTCAAACTCGGCCTTGCCATATGGCTTCCCTGCGCCAAGATACTTGCAGCGGAGAGCCTCGTCGAAGAGATCGATATGTGTGGCGCCGTTCATGACTACTTCGTACATGTGGTAGGGTGTATACCCCAGCATCTTGAGAGCCTGGTATAGGGAGAACGTTCCAACTCTAGCGGAAATGATCAGGTTAGGCGAGATGGGTTGTGTCGTAAACTGTGAGGTAGGGGAGGGCGTACCGGCTGCGGCTGAATACAATGAGCTTCTTCACCTTCACCTTCTCCGGGGTGGGTAGTCTATCGATGAGGCGAGACATGTTGCGTTTTGGATGTTTGGAAGACACTTTATTTCGTTGTTGTCTACTAGTTACTGAAACTGGAGGAAGGACGAGAATCTGAAGGAAAATCCTATTGCGTTCTAGCTTCTTATATATACTACAACTATTCTCTATGAAATAGACGAATCTCGTTTACAAACAAACTAGTCCCTCCTAGAAGACAGGGGCATAGGAGCATCGGGCGGAGGCTATACTAGCCCAGAAGGCTGTTCGGAGAAAGACCCATTCGGCCTCGGGCTGATCTGTATTCGGGGTTGGCACTTGAGGCTCAATTACGTGGGCTGATTGGCTTGACTGAAAGTTGTTAGCTGCGTTCCCAAAAAGACACTGCTGACAGATCAATTTGAGATGTTAGTGCGTGTATCTTTGACCCGCGACTCGGTGTCATGAGGACCGAATTTTCGAGTCATGAAATAGGTCTTGGCAAACCGAGGCTTTACTGAGTTGAATGGTTCTTACTTCAAATCATACAAGTAAGGAGCGAGCAAACCCGAGCCACAATCTGTGGCTGTCACTAACAGTCGGACACGAAGCCTTGTTTGTGGCGGGTCACTATGGAGTAAGCTCTAGCAGTTGGCGGTTTTGTTAGTAGGGGATGGCTCTAAAGCTACCGATGGCCCGACCTTCGTAGGATGTGTCTGAAAATAGAAGAACTTTCTCCAAGGGCTGACGCACTGCATGTCGCTCATATGATGAAAGGAGAGGAGAAATGTGAGATTCCGTGCTGGTTGGTTGGCGATACGCGTATGATCTATGGGGACAAGGTTCGGTAATTATGAAGTTGTCCTCAGGTTGCGTGTCACCTGTATGTGACGCTGGGCGCGATATTCCGTACTTGGTAAATGCCTTTTCAGCCACAACTGGTCAAGTTGCTGACATGAAAGGCAGCAATGCCAATTAGGCATCCACCAAATGAAAGACGGGCGACTTCAACTAGACGCACCAATGATGGCAAAATTTCATTGAACAACTGGGGGTTATTTGTAATATTTTTAGCATTGTTGCGTTTTTTAACCAGAGTTGAGTCTCACTACATAACCTTGGCAACTTGCTCTATTGAATGGCTTGCTGAGTGGCTGTTTGACGCCATGTGCTAGCAACTCGTTCTAGGCTCTGAGTCAGCAGTTTGTCAAAGAGCATCACCAACTTTACATTCAAAAGATTGGAATGTCTGATGCCATAAGCAGTAGTCGGAGCGGCGTATGTATTCACCGGACAAAGGATGCCTCAAAGAGCTCATATTGGCTGCCCAAATCTGGAAGTAGTTGCGTACATAGACTACTAGCTGACTGGGTGGCCACTTTTATCTTTTCCCGCCATGTTGGTGTGATGAAAATCGCGTGTGTACAAGTAACGATAGCATCAAGGTTGACGGGACCATCCTTTAGCCCACCAACCGTGCGAGACATGTTACATTCACATTTGAGATGCGCGAAACCGCACTGGACGAGCAAGGGCAGCTTTGGGGGGGGGATACCCTGAGATAGGGCTTGCGTGGGAGGCATGTGTTACATCCCATCTCCATGCTGCCGCCGACGAACCGGACAATTTGCCAGACCATTTAGGCAATCAATCGTTTTCCCCACGCGTTGTTTAAGAGATTGCAGCCGCGCTACAGGCCTCATAGCTTCCGTAGAGACCCGTCTGGCGATGGCGCCTCCCGCTCCGTCGAGCGATTTCGGGGGACAGAAAACTTGGGGGAGGAGGCTTCAAATCTCTCAACCTGGAGTAGCATCATCCCATCTTGCCATCCTCGCGGGAGAAGCCAAGAGCCCCCCACCAGCGGCCAGAAACTCGGGGCAGCCCTTGAATATTTTTTTCCTCTTCCCTCCCTGTGCGTTGGCGTGTGCGAGATGGGAATGATGGATGGGAATTAGAAGAGCCAGGGAAAGCAGCCAATGAGGATCCGACGATAAGACGCCCCGGTGAGTGGCGGCTAGTGTGAGCCCTTCGGGGACAATATGGGGATTCTGCGCCCTTGTACTCCGTACTCTGAGTTAGTTTGGTACGGTGTGGTGTCTGTCAGTTTGGTAATGTCGAGATATTCTTAGGCATGTACGGAGTATGACATGACCGGGTAAATGGGCGAATTGGTTTCGATACGGGCGGCTTATCGGTCGCGTCGTGATGAGAGGGAGGATTTTTGCATGTGCCACGCGCTATACTCTCACGCAAGGCTGCCCTCTTTTCGATTTTCTCACGGCCACTAAACCGCTAACAACGGCCTAACGGTTGTATTGGAAGAGGTATTAATTTCCTTTTGCCGTGAGCAGAGTCGCATTTTGCAGTACTTTGTCCTTGTATATCCGCGGCAAGCACTCGGTGCTTCTGGCGGCTCAACATGCAGCCGACAAAAAGGCACGGCCAAGCTGAAAGCGTTTGGCCTTTGGTATGCACAGGCAAAGTATATGCACTGTGCTCACATGTCAGCCTGCCGCTTGTGGACGGCCTCGCCGCCAGCAGCGGTACGGAAGCGGACGGCGGTTTGCTCGCGGCCACAGGCGGCTGTAGCAAGTATCCTGGCTGGGTGCCGAGGTGGATTCGCCTCGAGGAGTGACCTGCGTTGTGGCTCCGGTATACTTGCGGCATACGGAGTACCGGCAGCAGTACTTTGTACGTACAAACAATAACCTTGGCCAGATTCTCCTTTCTTCGTCTTCTCTGGTGACACGTATGTACCTGACCTTCTTACTCGGCGTAAGCCGATTCGATGAAGGCTTCAAAACATAACGTAAAAAGAAACCCAAAAATACGTGGTCGAAGCTCCTTCTCGGCGCATGAAGCCGCCTGGAACAAAGCACTGCCGGCAGCAGGTCAATGCTGTGGCCCGTAATAAGTTTGGTTGGCCTGAGAGTTGCATGGCCTGCAGAGAGCGCGCAAGTTAAGGGGGGTCGAGTACCTGAGCTAGAGACGCGGATACTCCGTACAGTTTGAAATCTGTACCGACTCGACGGGCCACGACAGTTCAGACCTAAGACCTAGTAGTAGCGGCGAGTCTCAGCTTGTTGTTGCGCACAGCCTCACATTTGCTGGCCCGGTGGCTCCAGTCTTTGCTTCTTTGACAGGAGGGATAAGATTACCGCATGCGCCATACATCGCTTGGTTAAGTTGACGCCCTAAATGCTATTCGACGCCCCCTTGTATTACGGTAAGATCCAGCAGGCAGGTTAGGTAGTAGCACAGAGTACTACCGCTGTTTAGTAGTAGTGGTAGTGTAGTAGTATTACATGTACGAGCAGAAATGTGTAAAGTTATGTACAAGCTTCCTCATTAGCCAGCGCATGCATGGAGGCCCGTCAGATTTTGATGATGATGATGATGATGATGATACTACCACTACTACTGCTACGCCGTGCATGCAACGCACTTGGTAACATGCCATAGGCTAAGCATCGCATCTAGAGCGATCGTAGTGAAAACAGCTCAACAGTCATATCGCAAGTCATCGGATGGTAATCGGAGCAGGGTGACTGGCTCCCCCAGGATAGCAACCTTAAAAAAACTAGGTGAGGTGTTTATGTAAATCTTATGGCCCATGGCAATCAAATCGAATGACACGAATCAATGAGCAAAGGCTCTGGCGCTGCGGCCACTCAGGATCCAGAACCGTGTGTGGACTAGCGGTCGAGCAGCCACCAAGTTGCCTCTGCGCCGCCGCCCCTTATCAGGTACTTGTGGATGGAGTACAGTGTAGCCGGAGGACAAGTCTGGGAGCAAAGTACCGAATACCGGAGGAGAGGTATCTTTTTTGGGGGGAAGGGAGGGAAG
>PXNZ01000335.1:0-26324 GCA_003012085.1 Trichoderma brevicompactum | reverse complement strand
GCAATTCCGGATCGTAACAAAAACTTAATAAAACTAAAAAAAAAGTTAAAAAACATTCGTTTTGATAAAATAAAATAACTTCATATCACAGCCCAACCATAAAATTAATAAAAAATTAAAAATATAATTATCACAAATTGATATATATCTTATAAACGCCCTTATAAAGTAAGCTAAGGCTATATTTCCTATAACTGTTATAAGATATCGCTGTCTTAGTCTACTGTATGCTGGTGTTGTTTTCAAGATATAATACTATGCCTGGTGGAGTTACAAAATTCAAGAGGTCAGAGAACTAGAATAATACGCTTTTAGTTTCCTAAGTTGTTTGCCTCTTGGAGCCTATTCTAAAGAGCTCAGCTGGGTAAATTTGTACTGGGAGGACAGCAAATCAAGGTATACAATACTGAAGAGAACTGCCAGATTGACTAAAGAGTCATTTCAATGTTAATCTCGAATATCTACTTTCTGTTACAATAATGGGCTGTAAATATTGATTTATGGCCGAGGCTAGGAAACCTGGGGTTTCCTCCACCTTGAATCAGAGAGGAAAATCAACAGTAGGCCCAATGTGAGCAAGTGTGCGGTTTCTGAGTTAGGGCTTGCGCAACTGGCTACCATCAATTCTTCTATTAGGGTAATCGCCGAGCAACCGAAAGCAGCCAACATAGCCAAGATCCAACTCCCTATCTAAAGTCTATTATTCCTTTGACACTTTTGTCGAAACTGGTTCAGGGAGACCACCAGCAGATCCTTAATATTTGAGTATGATTAAACCAAATCGACGTCTCAGCAAAATTGTAAAACAGCGACATGCAAGTTATCTTGTTAGGTGTATTTTGATATACACCTTTAGTGATTTAAAGGCCCAAGCTTTAATCAGACTCGGGAGAATATACTATCTGCACATTATTGTTTCTCAAGATACAGTTCCACTAGCGCTGCTACCCAATACCCAAGTCATAGTATTATATTCTGTGGTAGTCAGACATACTTTTCAAGAGTTACTAATAAGGCTTTATGAAGGCCTAGAACGAGATGCGTGGACCAACATGCATATTATGGATGCTTCAGTCTAAAACGTGGAATTGATAAGGCATAGCAGACATACTCGGTGGAGGGCGTTAGGTAGAAGAGGAGACTAATATCTTCGTATGATTCGACTAACAAATTCGGCAATATCAGCATTATCGCTTGACACTTGCGGTCTCAAGAACAAGCCTTGAAGCTACGTACCTGTTGAGAAAGTATGTACCAAAACACTGCATTACCGTTATTGGAGCATTGATATATGAAATCACTAACAAATCGCCTACATAGGGTACTATAGTCTAAAACATAGCGATGCAATTAAATTCTGCATTTCCATTCAATTATACAGATTTACTCTACTTCTGACGCATCTCCCGCTTAGATGGGCATCTTCAAAGCAAAATGTACATTAAAGTTCAATATGTGCGTGGCACTTGTATGGGTCCTTCAAACAACTATATGAAGGACTACCATTTATCCAAAGCTTATCTAGCAGCTCTATTTCTGAGAATGCACTACCTGCTTATAAAAGATTTAGATGCTTCCAAATAAAATTCATCCCACTCAAAAGGCCCGTAATGCCAGTATAGAGTATTAAAATGCCAAACCCACTGCCATATCCTCCTATAGCCTTTCCTTGCCAGGGCATGCTTTTGATGAGGGAGTCGCTGAGCGGCCCTGATATAATATTCCCGACTCCTCTCCCTACGCAGAGATGACCATGCACCATCACCGGATCGGCATACCCATATCCATCAATTTCGCCTCTCTGGGAGACCTCTCTCATTATTCCAGGCCATATAGATGCCCATGACCCGGCGAAAAGGCCGTATAAGACGCAAAACAGATATAACACAGGAAGAGACGCCGAGAGTCCCCATATCACTAAGACAGATATGGCCGCCCCCGCCGCTGAGATGATCATACACGTCGTGACTGGAAGCTTGTCGCTCAGTAAGCCCATGACTACGAGGCCGATGGTTATGGCCATATTGAATAGTATGATTGTCAGGGCTGCCAGGAAAGCTGAAGCTCCAAAGGTCATGCGAGCGTATGTTGGTAAGTAGATGGCTGGAAGGAAATAGCCTGTCGCCTGGACAACATTTGCCAATTGGTATAGAGTGAAGAGTTTCGATGCGACAAATCGCATGTTGAGCGGTCTACTGCGAGTAATAGGCGAGTATGGCAATCTGGGCTTGATTAATAAGGTCAACGGGATCGAAAATGTAAAGAGAATACCAGCGCAAACTCTCGTAGCATTCTGGAACCCGAGGTTTTTAAGGAGAGCCTCGAGGATCAAGGGCAGTATGACACCTCCTGCTCCTGCTGCGCTCCAAACTATACCGTAAGCAAGCCCTTTTCGTCGAACAAACCACTCGTCGATATACAGTGTACAGGGGCAGTAGGCGACACAACTGCCGACACCATATAGGACCCCTTGGGTCACAATTAGCTGAGGCACGCTGGTGCAGAAGGAGCTCATGGCCAAAGCCAAAGATGCGACGAAGAGGCCTATAGGGGTAAACCAGCGGGCGTGGTGAGGATACAAGCGGCATAAAACAACAACAAATGGTGTTCCAATGTACATGATTCCCTAGATCCAAGTCAGGCCGTGCAAAAGCGGTGCTAGTTGTGATGGGGGGTCTTCATACCGTCGTAGTAGTGCCGATGGCGGCGATACCACCCGAGCCAGCAAACGGAGCATGATTACTGTAGAAGTCCTGAAAAACACCAAATGAGAAGCCAAAGCCTATTCCTCTTCGTTAAGCCTTGAGAACAGATTTTGGTAATTGTGCAAGATCTCACCAAAGGTTAGAGCTTCAACCCCCCAGCAGGCAGCTAGGAATAGCCACGCCGCCGTTCCGGTATCGACAGGTGGCAGGGAGAACTCAGCACTTGGAGCCTGAGGCTCGGAACTAGCACCTAGCACATCTAGCTCCTGGTCATCGTGATTTACTGTGTCCGCATTTAGATGTCGGAACTCGCCTAAGCCTTGAGCCATGGGATGAAAGGGTCCGATGATGAGCTTGCAAAGATTGCCTTTGTTGGCAATGAAAGACACGGCTACAGGAATCGATATTATCTCTAAGAACTTAAAAACAAAAGTGAGAATAACGAAGAGGGAGAATTGCTCTCTGCTTGCCAGCTGATCAGCGGAGTCATACGTTAGGAAACCAGAGATCGACCGGCTTCGGGGCGGGGGCGGCTTGTTCGGGCCGATCGCGCTTTTACAAGGTTTAACTAGAATACTCTTTGAAGGTAGTTCGGATCTGTCATAGGAGCTCGAACTACAACTATTTGTCTAGATAAATTTTTGCCCAGCATATTTGCTGTTGAAATAATGCTATTATTGGCCTTACCTCAAATACGAAGAGGTTGCATTATGATCTTGTTAATCCCACATACTAAATAAGAATAATGCTATCGCCTCTGTCAAGGCGTCTTACCCATATTTTATGTGTTGAAAATGGCATGTATTACCCATTATTGGTTTATACCCGACCCAGCTGTCCTCTAAACCCCTCTTTATGCATTAATGCTCAATGCATTACTGCTATATTTATTTTATGTCAAGTGGACATATCTGTCTAAAATACCCTGAGAAGATTTCTAGTAAATTTGTGTTTGCGTATGTAGAGACCATGATACCTAGAGACTTAGGCCAACGCTTAGGGCAAGCAGGCGTAATAGATTCATATTGAGAAGGAGACATACTTCAAGATCTGGTCTGGTGTCGCAGAGGAGATAAATATACAGATGACATTCCGGGAGACAGTGGGAGATAAAAGTTGGTCTGTTGAGGCAGGTATTGACCAAGGGTGATTTGTATGTGAATGGTCACGTTTCTACAACTGAGGCATTCACTGACATGAAGACTGGAATTAAGAACTATTGAAGTTTATTCGTGGATATAATGTCGTTATATCAATATACTTATTTTCTAATTTCTTTTAGTTTTAATTATTTTACTATTATCAATCCTCTCTTTGTACTCCTTGTAACGCAAGCGGAACCTGTTAGCGCTTGATAATCGAGGTTGGTGATAAAAGTGTAGATTGCTCAGAAATATCAAATGTAACAGTCAAGGAGATCATCGAGGTGTGACAATCGACAGTGATGATACTGAGGAACATGACGATTGCAAGCATACAATACAGAACCAGAATAACACTGTATAAACACAGGAGCAGGCGTAGAATTAGTTAAGAGCACTCACAAACCCTAAACCCCGGGGAGTCCCCAGGATGGCGACTCAGCATCAAAAACCATCATAACCATTGGTCTTAAAGCTTTGTGACAGTCTGCAGAAGAATCACCACACAAGATTGGGAAGAGTTAAACACAGTTTACACTCTGACCTATGCTCACAACTAGCAAAAATCATAATTATCCGCGCTATATGCGATAGTTACTAATACTAGAAACTACAAGAAGGTTGGCTACTTACGTCCTACTACTTTTCAGTCAGTATCTGGTATTTTTACCAGCAGCAAAACAATTACACTGGCAACAAAATATACCCGTAGGCCGGTATAGACGCCGAGTTCGTCAGAGAGCGAACAGGATTACATTATACCATAAACCGCTAGCCGGAGTATCGTGGAGATACATGAATTTTCGGAAATCATCACACTATACAACCATTCGAGACCGAGTTAAATGAGTCCATGTTAGAAGGCAGCCGGATCATGCTTGCATCCACTCCATTATGCTGCACTGTGATGTAACCGTCATCCCAATTCCTCTGCTCAAAAGAGGACTCGACCATCGTAGCTAGCCCAGCTGCGTCGTCGTCCAAATAAA
This sequence comes from Trichoderma brevicompactum, assembly GCA_003012085.1. Classification (NCBI taxonomy): domain Eukaryota; kingdom Fungi; phylum Ascomycota; class Sordariomycetes; order Hypocreales; family Hypocreaceae; genus Trichoderma; species Trichoderma brevicompactum. The sequence goes on along the minus strand of PXNZ01000335.1, from coordinate 21,488 downwards.
TCGACCAATCGGCTGAATTCTCAACATCCAACGCCCCAACGTAATCGTCAAAGCCATCAACGCAAAAATCAGTCTGCGAATCACATGATTGGCCCATACCGAGTTTCCCATTTGGAACAAATAAACTATGCTTTGAGCGACCGTCAAATTAGTGATACGCGGTGCGATTGTGTCCGCCTACGTCCATAGTTAGTTCCCTCATCCCAAGCGTCAAGCTGCGCCGCCAGGAGCCTGTGAAGTGTGTTGCTGCCGTCAGAACGTTAACGAAGAAATTGAAGACAGTCCTGAATATTCAGGCCACACAAGAACCGTCAGTTTTGCTCTCAGCGTCTAAAACAACTGTCGAGAATCTGTTTGATCCCTAGTACTGTCCCCACCTAGTTGGTAACGAGAGCGTTGCAGGCTGTGTCACATATACGTCACAGTACGCCGTCACAGCCGTCGGCTTGATTCATGTAGTCTTTTTCGTTAGAAGGTTGAATCCAGCCTCGGGCAAGTTCACTATTAGAGTCTTTCCATTCCAGGCATGTAGGGTCTCCGCCTGTCTCCTGCGGCTGTGTCGCGATGCTCATCCCTTCACTGTCCAAATTATTGGTAGTTACCGAATTCGCCTCGTCTAGCTCTTCTTCTTTAAAGACCATGCCGAATCCGTTATCTCCACCAAAACACTCAATGCCTTCGTCACACGACTGGCGCTGCGTTACGTGAATACCGTCCCGCAAATGGCAGATGAACACGGTACCGCGAGGTTTCATTATTGAACCAGTGAATGACTCTCCCCAGCCATCTCGCTCAGCCAGTGTGAAACGCTAACCTGACCGTCTTTAAAGTTGCCTGGTTAGAAGATGTAGGTTTAGTTGTCGTCGCGAGTAAACAGGCCGAAACTCACGACTGCGGCCACCCCAAAAGCAGCCCGCCCATTACCGTTAGAACAGTTATCTGCAATCTCCCCGACGCCGCCAATAAACTGGTTGACTTCAGGCAGAGAAAGTGAGAAAGGGTTGAGTGCTCGTTCGTCCTCCTGTTGCCGGATGTCCCGCTTCCCACTGAACAAGCCCGCAATGCACTTCAGCGAAACTATATCGCTGATAAACTCCGTACATTGCTGTAGTTGAGTTCCCCAGTTGGGGTCGTTTTAGATAGTACCATCAATGCTCGGTAGGAACGGCGTACCAGACGTATCAGGGCAGTCGGTTGATACAAATGCTTGGCACCGTAGCCCCTCGCTTGTCCAGGGTTTTCACTCTCATACGAGTCGACTCATATGTCTAGACCGCCAGAGAATTGCAGACAACCACCACTGTCACACATTTAGATAGGAGGTTGCCTACCTTGGTGTTGAACCGCCTGTTTGTCTCCGAAAAGAATTGCAGGCCAACAGCATTAGCTGCGAAAGTCGTTGGCAGACACAACGTAGTAAATAAGACTACTCTCATGTTTAGTTTTGAAGGGTGGTTAAAAAAATACCTTTTGAAGACGAATGGGCCGATTTGAGCGAGTCTTATCCTATATCTTATCTTTTGGTCTGCTGGGATTTCGGCGCCTTAAATAATCTGAGCATTTGCAGACTCCGCGCGGACAGCCTCTGCCTTTCTCTTCAACGTCTGGATATACTTACAATTACCACCATTGTTGGCAAGCGGGCTTTGCGAAAGCTGACTAGAGGCAGATTGCCTATTACCTCGTCCTGCCCCACTTTCGCTCATGCGCCGCCCGCCATCGCCAGACGTAGTGTCGCAAGGCTTCTATTCAGGAAGTACGATCGCCGCGAGATTAGAGTGTTACTCCGAGTGTCTCCGATGCGAGGATGTCGTCTTTCGAGATACTATGTAATGTACCAATGCGCGGCCAGGCTTCAAATCGAAAATCAAGACTACCGATCTTTGCTTAAATAAGGCAGCCAAATAAGTTCTAGTTGTAACAGTATGGAGTGGTCATGCTTCTTGTTTTTCTTCCTGAGCAAAACTGCTAATTTCGTTGTCATGCTAAGGAGCCTCGACATCGCTTTTACAGTATTTCCATTAGCTGTCAACCTGGTTTCATGTTATATTTATCAAATCTTGCATAGTAATTGGGGTGCCATGCCTCCGGGAGTTTTGCTGTGTTTTCTGACTTCTTCCAGTGCTTCAAGGAGCGAATCCATAGGCATAGTATATCTACCTCGGTCGAGTTTCTCGTGACAAGCGGTACATGTCACGATATATAGGGTTGCCTTAATCCTGCAACACGCCGCAATCGAGTGGGGCCTGGTGCTTAAGACGTCTGAGGCCACAGCGGCTATTGATTCTCAGGTGGCGTTGCGGCATAGAATTAGCATGCATAGCAATTATACGAGCAGATGCCAGCTTCATCAAAAACAAAACTAGCCTCAAAAAACAAGCTAGCTTCAAGAATCAAGCCAACAACCCGCCGGCGGCAGTCATACTTCGAGAAGATCATGAAGTGGTTTGATATTAAGGTCTGTATTTTCCGGTCCTAATTAGGAAGTTATAACGCTTGGCAAGGCCCGCTTCTGACAAATCTACGGACCAAGGCATTGCCCCACACTCTTTTCCTAACCTCTCTTACCTTCTTTTTAACCTCAACTACATTGCACCAGAATGTGTAATTGACATAGGAGTCTCACTGTAATAATTTGACATTAAAATTTTGAACATGACCCGCCAGTTTCAATTCGTAAATGTCTCGAAGCCGACGGAATACATTTCCTCCGAGTCTCGAAAGTTAAACCATTCACATGTCATGCGATACGTACATGCCAAGAAACGACGTTTACGAACCCAAAAATACCAAGATGAATTAATCAATATTGGGATGGAGCAGGATCTGACGACCTCCGAGATGGTTCTCCCAAGCCCTCTAATCCAGAGATTTGCTAACAGCAAGGATCCTTTTTCATCCTTAGCAAGACCGCTGTCATTTGAGGAATACTTCCTACTAGATCACTGTATGTCTATAGATACCTTGCCTGACCATCCATGCCTTGTTTATCTCTTTTTAATTTGGGCGCAGATTCTCCTGTTCCCCCCAGCCGACCCAATCACACAACCTATCTTTTCTGTTCTAACATGCCTGATTTGATTGTAGATATCCGCGTTGTTATGCCATACTCTATTGGGCACTGCGATTTGTTCGATTACAACGGAGATCACCGGAAACAAATGCTCCGAGAATGGGTCAATCTTGCCATTATTGACGACACCTTCATGACTGTTGCTATTCTCCTCAGTACATGTCGCCACATTCTACTGGACCGACCCGACCATCCATTCTTCACGCAAATGGCTCTGCGGTATAAGCAGATATGCCTCCGTTCGTTGCGCTTGGAAATTGAGAGCAAAACGTCTTACGTCAATGTCATGAGTGTTGCCAAGGCATTAGCACTTGCGGTGGATGAGGTAAGACTACTCTCAGCATGGTTTACATACGCTGTTTAATGCCCAGGGACAGGCAGCTGATGTGCTGCCTTTCAGGTGAATTCTGGTGAACATGGCATTGCTCAGAAGCATTTGCAAGGCGTGCTTGCTATGGTCCAGTTTAGCGGTGGCCCAAAATCGCTTGGCCTAACAGGTTTACTGGAGAGAATGTGCCGTAGATTTTTGAAGACGTTAAGGCTCACAGACACAAGGCATGAGCAGCTAGGCACGGGATGGTAGCTGTTCTGTTATAATGTCCGTTCTTCCACCCAAGGAATCCGAAGTAATTAGAATTGTCTCTCGGGCTTAAAATAAATCCCCTCATCAATCGCGGGGTTTTGTCACAAATTCCGACGCCAAGATGTATAACTTCCTTATCGGGTGGTGGTAGCTAGCAAGAATTCTCCTCACGTCAACATTTATCACTAGTGATGCAAATCTAACTTCTTAATTTGCTCAATAGGGTCCTTCTGATTTCTCTTGTCCACAATTTTGATGAGTATTCACTTGGACCAACTTATAAGTGGAACAGGGCATTAGTGGACCACGAGTAGTCATGGAACAATCAAACAAACATATAAGAGGTGTCAAACCCAGTTCCGTCCACCACATTCATCGAGTATTTCGCTCCGATTCTATACATTTATACATACTATCCATCTGAATATCAGTTGCATAAATCTTATTGCAACATCATGTCCTCTTTAGCCACAACAATTCCGGCCGGCTCCTGGGTTCTTGTGACTGGTGCCAGCGGATTCCTCGCCTCTCAAATCATCAGCCAATTCCTAAGACGCGGCTTTCGAGTCCGGGGTACTGTAAGGGACGTTAGTAAATCTTCATGGCTTGTTGAGGGTCCTTTCAAATCCTACGCAGAAGAAGGTGTCCTAGAGCTTATGGCCGTACCCGATCTCGGAGCTAATGGCGCCTACAATGAAGCTATCAAAGGTGTTGCGGCTATTTTGCATGTCGCTTATGTGACCAAGATCGTCCCTGACCCGAACGAGGTAATTACCCCAACAATAACCGGCATCCGGTCTATCATGGACGCAGCAATGCGGGAGGCCTCAGTCAAAAGAGTCGTGTTTACTAGTAGCGCCTTGACCGCTTCGGCGCTTATCCAGGGCATAGACAACGGCACAGTAGGGCGGAACTCATGGAACGATGCCGTCCTCGAGGCTGCCTGGGCCCCGCCTCCTTATGGCGTTTCGCATGCCGTGGCTAATTACCCTGCCAGCAAGGTCGCTGCTGAAAAAGAAGTGTGGAGGTTCGTTGAGGAGAACGAGCTCCCTTTCGTGGTCAACGTTGTGTCCCCCGCGGGAATGACTGGGGAACCCCTTAACAAAACACATGTAGAGGGACAAGCCAACTGGGTTGTTCACGCCTTTAGAGGTAACAGGAAGTTCATGGACCCAATGCTAGCCTGTGAGAATCCAAGCTCCTTTTTGACTCGAAGCCTTTTCATGCGGCCGTCTGATTTGATTTTGTATAGCCTTTTACGGTGATGTGAAAGACGTGGCATTGATCCATGTCGCAGCCGTCCTAGATCCCGAGGTCAGGAATGCACGCCTGCAGAGTTAGGGACATAGCGCTCACTGGAACGACATTTTGGCTATTCTGCGCAAACTCCGCCCGCAGAAAAAATTCATAGAAGACTACCCTGACCCTTAGTACCTCAGAGTATCAGTTGACCAGTCGGACTCTATTGCGCTCCTAAAGAAGTGGTCTGGCAAGGATGGTTGGACGTCTTTGGAGGATAGCGTCGCTGAAAGCATCACTAATCCGTACTTGGCCGGTTGATATGTTAATCGATCTCGAAGATATAGCACTTTAATATCTGCTTCTAAGTCCGTTCCCGTTTATCCGTAATTGTGACGTCTCGCCTATACAGATTTTAAGATCTTGAGAGCCAAGTAACACCCTACTACTGCTACTGTTCCAAGGGCATTCGGTAATTCGCTAAATTGCAACAAAAGGATTGTGCATCTTTGGTGACATGAGCGGATTAGGGAAGTTTCTGGCGGCGAGCTGAACCGGCGCACTGACACAAACTTGATCCCCAACCTGGTCGAAACTCAATTTCTGTATCTGCCTCGCGCAGGGCCATTATATCGCGAAGCACCATAAGCCCGGTCAGGCTGCGCGAAGTGTGACCCTCAAAATGACTTGTTACGAGGCGGCCTCTTTCGAGCATAAGGAATGTAACGCGGCTGAAGTCACTCTGGTGATAGCATGGCGGGTTATCCCCTCGGATCATGCTAAGCCGATGTGGTTAACCCTTCTGCCATCTTCGAAGTTTGTGGCCCACCAGCTTTCGCTTCTCTGCATAAAGCCTCCTGTGACGTGAAGTGTAGTCCTGACTGCGCTGTCCCTTCAAGTTGTCAGCTCCACGTCAATCGCCGCGAATTCAAGGCTAACCCTTAGGGCTTCCGGTTTTTTTTTTCAACCGGAAGAGACTGTATGAGCTGCAAGTTTCATGCCATAGTCAAACCATGGAAAAGGCCATTCACCACAGTGCGCGCCTCTGTGCCGAAATGGCTACCTTGACTGTCCGTGCCACTATTGTTGGGCTGGTAGTGGCTACTGTAAGTATTCGGGTCTCTGTGACCCGCATTCTTCATTCTCTAGGTCATGGAATAACGCTGATCTTCATGACGGGTTGTAAGTAAATCTGAGGAGAAGGATATACAAGAGAGATAGTTATATAAGTACTAATCCAATACAAACCTTCGGCTCTAAAATTGTGATTCGTAGGACGGCCAGCTACCCGGTATGGAGGCCCAGATCTCGAAGCCGCCTGTCAAGCGCGCCGGCTGTGTCAATTCTCCCAGAGGTCTTTCTCGAGGATATGCTCTTGAAAATGGTTAGTTAGGATGCTGTGCCGTAACTACAGGTTAACCATCTCTCCCTCTAATGGCTCAAAGGCCAGAAGATCTTCAATGGTGCTGTAGTCCCTAAACACTTTTGCGTAGATAAGGATGGTTGGTATCAAGAGCATCGCATTATTAACAAGGGGCATAGGCCCAAATCCCTCATATAGGGCGTATTCAGGCCTAGAATTAATTTAGCCAGAACGAGGACTCGAGCAGTGGAACCAAAACTTCGTACCTTTGTCTGGGTGTGTGTCATGCCCTTGGCGTCCCGCACGAGTTGGATAGTAAACTCAGCGATACCATGTTCGTTGCGGAATACACCTGCATCCGTGTCCTATTTGCCGCTGGCGAGACTTCAGTCAGCCTTTGCCATCACATCGCCACCCATTGCATGTTTACTTTGTCGTCTAAACTGCAGCTAGAACCTGCGCGGCAGGAGGACTCGACGTGCTCGCCGATACTGGCGGACGAACTGACAGTGGCCATGAATTATCCAATTATACGCTCTTGTCGCAGCTTTTCGTATTCAACCCAGTCGTTCCCCCGCAGTTGACGGCCAAAGTGAAGAAGATGGTTCTTCGTACCGAGCCTCCTCGGTCGCTTATTTTTTTTTTACTTGATACTATTTTCGTGTTTGAGAATCTCGGGTTACTCGCATTTAACGAAATAGATCGGAACAATCAGCTCCGTCCAGCCACAAGGATGCGCCGATTTCTTCAGGAAGACACCAGCTATATACATAGCCACAGTAAAATAAATTAATTGCCATTAACATCAAGCTGACTTTAGCGGAATCACTACTGCTGACATTAGCGCTAGAAGTCTCTCCGCTAATGATTAGAGACCACCTAATGTTATTTCGAGTGGGATTTAACTACTTCTCGTCTGCTTCATATTGCTAGCTCAGTCCCCGCTGACATAAACCCTACCCCCTTTTATAGCTCGTTGTGTTCTACACCAATCACCCATCCCAAGTCTACACAAATTCTAAGGTCGATCTCCAGTGGATTCCCTCTTACAACATTTATTCGTACGAATAGCCGGGCTATTGCATCCCAGGCACAACAATGATTCCCACAACGGCTCTCGTTAACTCGCTGCCGCGCAATATTCTTGGCAAGAAGCAGAATCGCGCTGGTAAACCCAAGAGTCGAGGCGGCTGCTTATCGGTATGTTTGTCCCATAGAACAGCCAGCAGATAGCGTCTTTGTATGAATTATCCCTGCTATCCAAGGGGTTGCACAACATTTAAACAGCGCCGTATTCTTTGCTATCCCTTGCTTGATGACAGACTGAGGAGTTTCGCTAACCCACTTGCGCGAAGTGTAAACTCATGCACAGAAAATGCAACGAACTGAAGCCAACATGCGGTCAATGCAGCAAGTCTGATCGGATCTGTCACTATGGTACACCCAAGGAAAGGCAACATTGCAACATTGCGCCCCAGAGAAGGTTGATTCTCCCCAGACGAGAGACACCCGATGTAGTCGCTGCAAGAGCTCTCTATTTTCGACCAAGAGCCAGCCACCTGGAAGCGGATGAAGTTCCATATTTTGACATGTTTAGAGCGCAGATGACCCAAGACTTTTCATACACTGCATGCACCCTGTTCTGGAACCGTATAATTCCCAGAGAATCTATGGGAGATGAGTGCGTGCGATGGTCCGTTTTAAGTATTGGGTCTTTAATGTTGGCATTGCGCTCCCCAAACCCTGAGCCTATGGTACAGCTGCTTGGAGGATGCGGGGGCTCTATGTATCAGGTTGCTATGGTATACCACGCCAAAGCGACCGCAGCGCTCCACATGAGGATGCTAAAGGAATTTCACACCATCTCACGCAGGAACGTACTAATCAACATGTTTTTGCTATTTCTTTTTGAGCTTTTGATTGGAAATACCAAGGCTGCCGATCGGCTGCTGACAAGCAGCGTCGAGCTATTAAAGCAAAAGCAAGACCAACTCGTTAATGAGATAAGCTCGCATCACCATGTACAGGACCTTCACAATTATCTTGCACCTTCAAATGATGAAGGGCTGGACCAAGCTGAGCGGATTTTTCCTCGGTTTCAAATCTTTCTCAGTCTGAATACACCATTTTTTCCAATGCAGAAAGCTTGCTGGTCCAGGTTACAATCGCGCCCTGTTCCTGGCAATGTGCCTGCGGTTGATACTAGCTTCGAAGAATTCGGAGCTATGTGGAATAGTTTCATCACGCGGGCTGTTATCTTTGTCGTCAAAGTCATGCAGGAACAACAGTCTGGGCGTCACACAGATGAAGTCGAGCCGCTCTTGGCCCATCGAACCATCTTCCTTCAACGACTACAGGATTGGGAAGGGGCAATTTCGACAAAACTGAGAACAGAGAAAACCCCTATCATGTCTCAAATTCTTAACACATTTTATATGGGTCAAAAGGTGGTGTTCATCCTTATGAGCTGCTGTTTCGATCCAACGGAGATGTTATATGATCAATTCAACTCCATGTTTCGGGAGATTGTTTCCATGGCGCGCTCCTCTAGAGGCGTATTGAAGCACTTCTCGCAAATTGAGACTGCTCTCGACATCTACACCCTTCCAGTCTTGAATTTTGTATCGCAAAAATGTAGAGACAAAGTCATCCGCTCAGAGGCACTAGACTGCTTCGATAAGATGACATTGTATACGCAGAATTGGGATGCCAAGGCTAGTTCGTCGGCTAGACGCCAGCTTATGGCTCTGGAAGAGGAGAGTCGAGATTCTGTGGGTTATATTCCGGCGAGCGGTCGATATGTATGGACTGCCGCAAGATGGGACACAGCCCATTCGAACCTGAGCATTGTGTTCACTGGTGTTACCTCTAGCAATGAAGGGATAGCGAAAGTGAGACATCTAAATATATCTCGCTCAGACCTAGAAAGGCGTCCATAATGAAAGGCCTAGCCAAGCCAAGGCAAAGGTTTTTGGGCAAAGATCATTTGATTCAACATATAAAATATATGACAGCGTGTTTCTTCATGCCGCCCATTTCCCAAGGCGCTGTTTTTAGTTAGTTATATCGCTGATTAATCTAAAGTATGCTAGCTAATAATTGAGTAAGCATTAGCGAACCCCATTAGACCTACAGCTACCCGTTTGGTGGACGGGAGCCATCGCTAGCCGAGGAAGCTCGCCGGACGGATCTCGAGCGTGCCTATAGACGCGGAGGATGAGGCAGAGGTAGTCGCCTGTTCTGGCCTCGGCGAACGTGCGCCCTGGGAGGAGCCCGCCAGTGTCTCCGAAAGCCTCTGCCATGACGTGGAATGGTTATTTCGGAAGGAGATCTTCAGCCGGCGCGGAAGCGCTGCAGTTCATTTCTCAATCAAGGTCGCCCAACACCACGCTGAGCAGCTCTTGGGTGCTGCTAGATCCCTTGTTCCAGGACCTGGACCAGTCTCACCGGTTTTATCTCAACTACTGTGCGTAGGTTCGGAATTAGGAGTTGTATAAAAGTCCTCATTTTCAGCCTCATGGCTGCCAATCTCTCATATCAACTTCTGATGTTATAATATACATATTAGCATCAAATCCCTGTACCCATCCTGGAAAAAGATATACGATCATACCTCCATGCACCTCATAAATGGCCCCGCGTTATTGCAGCGATGGCAATGCATTAGCTGGCCTTGGCCTTATGTACAAATCGACCTTTGTTATATATTACATACTCATGAGATAGGCTAGGTGTACTAACCCATTGACTTCGTTGTTGCTATTGCCGCCTCTAATATAGATGAGCTTGGGCATTTTGTCACTGACAAATAGAGGACGGGAGATCGAACTTCAGAAATCTTGAAAAGTGGTCACCTCTCTGAAAGATGGGATATCTGGCATTGTATGGCCAAAGCAAGTAGATTTTTTATTCCACTGTCAGTACTTTAACTTTATTAATACCAATTGAAATAGGAGAAGAGCCAATTGGGCTATTCATTAAGGCTTTTTATTCCGCTAACTGTTTGCAGCGCGTACATAAATTCATCTCACTGCAACTCTTCGATCCCAAACAAGGCACTCATTAACCCCTTGCCTCCTCGATTTATACCAGGCTTCACTTGCTTCACCTTGCCGTTGGGCAATAACTTTTGGCTTAAATACTAAATATATCGCTATAATTCTTAGTTGTGGCTAGTATCTCGCTGCGTTCATCAATCTTTCCATCAAAGTGAATATACATAATTCTATTGCCGCCTTTAACATTGTTAAACAACAGATTTCCTGTAGTTGTATGTTAAATATTGTATTGAAATGTTGTAGTTCAGCAGCTACGAGGTTGCGTATCGAGTATATTACAGTAACTATAGCACAAGAAGCTTAGCAAGACATATTTTTACGACTCTTGTTGGGGCGCGACAGCTTTAAATAAGCAAAGGAGTCTCGGGGGTCCTAATAGGAGTAGTAGTTTCAGTGCTTATTATTATGTCCGGTCCTAAAGTATAACGAAAGTTCATCTACTAGCCTGTTCTATAGGCATCTAGGGGAAGCTGGGGTAGATATTATATAATTGTGATTTTATTTGGGCGGGTAGGGTAGTTGGGTAGAAATGAGATGCAATTCCTAATGTGGTAGCTTCCTCATCGCTCAAACTATTTATAGCCCTAATCGCTAGGCTTCCTTCACCGTAATATATTCGACAAAGAGTCTATCCTGATGAAGAACTATATTTAACCTATTTGCAACTCCGGCATTACAGTTACCCTCAATAAAGTCTAAGTAACTCTTAGGCTAAATCTCTTAGACTATACCGGTCTAGTAACAAACGAGCCGGGCCCTAGTAACATCGCCAAAGTCATCGCCCTGAATATGCTTCCGGATTGGAGAGTTGGGCCCCATAGTGGTTTTCACGAAGAAATTATCCTTGCGTTGCTAGGACAAAGGATCTTCCTAAAAATATATATGTTTATCCCTAGATCTCTAGGGTATGTGAAAAAGGGCAATAGTATTAGCTTTATCATGCCTAGCAATACTACTGATTTCCTATTTGCTATAACAATATCCGATTGGCTGAGAATACGCACTTCTTGAAGTAGTTAAAGGCTCCACTTTAAATCTTGCTTGAATAGCGCGGGCTAGTAGCACTGTGTGACCATGTTATCTTTTAGTACAATATAGCCGCCATTGTCTATGTTATGCATGGTTATATTAATCTTTCATTTTCTACCGAGAAATAATCAAAAACATAAGTAATATTGTACTGTTAATACTTACTTAGATTTGCCAGCAGCCCAGGTTCCTCCTTGTAAGGTTGGCAACTTACAACGAACGACTGCGTCAAATCCATGAAAGTGGGCAGGAGGCCGTTTATTCCATTGACAGAACTATGCTGGGAAGAAAGATACAATCTTTTACAGCAAAAAGAGGTGAATTAATAGTACTCACATTCGCAAGCGATTGGTGTCAGCTTACTAGCGTGATGTAAGTGCTGACCAGTTTATTTCCGACAGCTAGAAGTGAATAACGCTCGAGTAATATAAATAAACCTGCTTAACTGCCATTGTGTTTCTATTATTCCAATTGCCCGTGCACTCGTCGATAACCATCTAACCAAATCATGACTTCAACCTCCAGAATAGTGAGAGCAGCCGCAGTTCAGGCAGAGCCTGCATGGTTTGATCTCAAAGCCACCGTCGCAAAGACATGCAGTCTAATCAGGGAGGCAGCTTCGAACGGTGCTCAAGTTGTTTCATTCCCGGAGGCATTTGTTCCAGGATATCCAGCATGGATCTGGTTTGTGTCAACGCCATCAAGGTAAGAGAGGCTAGAGCTAACCCAAGGACTAGGATACGCGCGATGGACTTCGAGATGAACATTCGCTACGCTGAAAACTCTCTCTCTATTGACTCAGAGGAGATGAAGCAATTGCAGTCCTGTGCAGCTGAAAATAACATTGTTGTTTGCCTCGGCTATTCTGAGCGAAAAGGAAACTCGCTTTATATTGGCCAGTGTACTATCGACAATAACGGCAAGCTGGTAATGTCAAGGCGAAAACTCAAGCCTGTCCATCTTGAGCGCACCTTATTTGGGGATGGAAATGGTCCTTCCCTAAACAATGTCGCAACAACTGGCATTGGGAAAGTTGGACAGCTTTCCTGCGCTGTATGTACTATAGTAAACTATCTTCTCTTTTTCCCGTTCTTCACCTTTTTTCCCCATTACCAATCATTGTTAATTTTAATCTAGGATCACTTCAACCCACTTCTTGTATATAATACATATTCCCAGGGTGAAGAAATTCACTGCGCTGCATGGCCACCTGTCGCGCCTCACCCAGGCGGGCCCGCTCCATACTCCATGGCAGATGAAGGCAAGTTTTTTTTTTGTTTTTTCATTTTAATCTACTATCTTGCTGACAGGAAGTAGCTGTTGCATCTTTCTCGAGTGTATACTCCATGCAGGCACAATGCTTTACTCTCCACTCAACGGCCGTTATTTCACAGCCAGCCATTGAAAGATTAGGTGTCGAACAGACGCCTCTGTTTAATCGACCAGGCGGTGGCAATGCCCGGATTTATGGCCCTGACGGACGACTCTTGACGAAAGACCTGCCCCCTTCTGAAGAAGGCATGGTATATGCAGACTTGGATATGAGCTTGATTATTAAGGAGAAAGGGTTCTTGGATAATTGCGGTCACGCCGGCAAGCCGGAACTGCTGTGGGTATGTATTATTTCGCCTTAATTATCCCCCCCCTTCTTCCTCTTTCACCTGGGCTGCCGCAAGTATCTGAGAAAAATGCCATTTCTTGCCTATACTTATATTACAACGAATGAGTTCGATACTAACAGCTGAGCCTAAAGTTGGGGCGCAATGTGTCCGAACAGGAGCCAGTTCGTTCTACCTAGACTGTGGAGGGATTTTGGGCACTGCTTAATGCGAGGCCCTTAATATAACGAACACATTACCAATACAACTAGTATAAAATAGTAATTCTCGATTATATATTGATAAATCTATATTAATTGAGAGGTTAAGTTAAATGTAGGCATATAGTGAATAGTTATATAATAGAAAAAGACAGTGTATTAATTTATTCTCGATACTATATTAATATTTATTGAAGTTTTTTAATAAGTAATATAGTGTGAGCGGATTCCTGCAATTGGGTATGTTAGTTAGGTGGGCAGCAATAATATTGATGCTATTCAGACTAAAGCTTGCTGAGCTATCTATGTGTTGGGATTCTGGGAAGCATCAGGGCTTTACAGCCGACTCAGGGGCGAATGCCGAATGGGGAATCACCGGCTCGGCTGAGCTAGCCTAACAGCTCCGTGGTACGTAATTGTTTGTATTAGTAGCGCCTAGCTACGTCATCTCGCTCAGCCGCAGTTTAGGCAAGCAAGGCAGACCACCAATTTAAGCTTATACAGCGTAGTTATGTGCAAATTGGAATTGAGAAACTTCGCCTGTAAATTGTAGGCAGCTTGACTCGCGACTTTACTCCTATGCATTTAAGTTTTGCTTTTTTTATCTCTCTAATATTAGCAACGCTGGCAAAAAAATAACCCTTTAGATAATATGGCGGCCTCCAGTGTATCTCCTACGTTAGATGGTGGCAGTGTAAACTCTTTCGCAACTCCTTCCAGGCAAACTTCTATCTCGACGAATACAGACTCTACCACTCCCCCTAGAGCAGGCGAGGAGGATACAACAAAAACCAAGATTAACGGATCATTACCTCTAGAGAGAAAGAAGAAGCCGGTGCCCGGAAAAGGCTTCAATAAATCACGACGAGGTTGCTACAATTGTAAGAGACGCAGAGTCAAATGCTCCGAAGCGAAGCCAGAATGTCGCGGCTGCAGTCGCATGGGATTAATCTGCGTATACCCCGAGAGCCCCCTATCTACGTGCGAAAGATCACGTAGCATAGCGTCCTCAAGTCCAAAGCCATGCGTTAACCTCGACCACCTGCGATTCTACCGCCATTTCCTGCTTGAGGCTTACCCCCCTGCGCCGCATGGCACAGAACCGGTCTGGCACAATGTTGCAGCCATGTCTCACGAGGTATGTAGTTGTCTAAGTCCCAAGGTGGCCAACCGATACTGATCATGGGTGCTTTCGACAGTACGAGTTCCTTGCCAATGCCATACTGGGCCTCTCTGCTCAACATCTCACCTTGTTCCACGGCGCAGACTACTCCATTCAGGCGTTGGATCTGCGAGTTGCTGCCATCAATGGCCTAAACGAAGCATTGTCACAGCCATGTCTGACGGCTACTGATGCCGATGCTCGATATGCGGCCATTATAGCATTAACTTACCAATCAGCCTATATGCCAGACGCAATGATAGAATTCATAACGATGCTGCGAGGGTGGATGCTTGTCCAGACGAAACTGATTCCAGACCTCGAAACGTCCATATTTCGTAACTTTACGAGGGAGGCATTTGTGGGCAGCATGAAACAACACGTCGCCCGACAACTTACCAACAAGAGCGCAATTGCGCTAGATGACTATGTTGCCTCTCTGAAAACTGTTCGGAACTTGTGCCGGGGAACCGCAGAGATCAAATATCTCTCTGCACTCGAGAGACTTGGTCGCTTGGCAAAGCAGTCTCCTATTGAAGGTATGTTTTAGATATATTGTGAGTAAGTGCGTGGATTGACTCGTTGAAGCATTTTTAGAGATTGTGCCTTGCTACGCTTTGACAAACAAAATGACAGAAGAGGAGTTCAAAGCATTCGCAGAGCCATCCAACGGTTGCGCGCGTATTTTACTGTCGCATTTCCTCATGCTGAATTATGCTCTGGAGCAGCATTTCCTTAGTCCCACGCTGAAACGCTTTGCTTTTTGCAAACAGATTAGTACTGCGTGGGTTATCATAGTAGCTGAAAGTCTGCCCTCTAGGTTTCAGCAGCACATGATGTGGCCGCTGGGGATGGCGACTGGTTCAATGAAGACGTGACAATTTTGTAAATAGAACTGGTCTGCAAAACAGAAGCGGGTAACATTTTTAGAGCATGATACACCGGTAAAATTGAAAATATTTTGTATACGCGGCTTGTATATTTTCTTGCATATAAAGCGTGGCCTTCCTAACCGGGCTTATATAACGCCGATGTTTAAAAGAATGCTATGAAACTATTTCTGGATGTCTGACATGGCTGGGCTTAGCCATGATTCAAGGGGTTTTGTCCGGATTGGCGCCGAGTGGGCCTGCGTCGTTTCCAAAGACTTGCGAAAGCGACGAAAACGATACTCTGACCCAATAAGCACTCAGCGGGACCTGTTTAAGTAGAGTTCAAATTACAATACCAAGCACAATACGGCCCATGTGTCCAAGAAATCACTCCTTCAGTCCTAATACGGAGTAATTGTTTTTATTGCTAATACCACGTTGTTTTTATTGGTGGCCACGCACAATGCCCTCTAGAAAGGAGGCAGTGAGCATTTCCAATAAAAGCGCACCGGGAGAATGCATATGCTTATTCTCTTATAAACGCTTTCTCCCGTTGAAATGAAGGGCAATGATATCTCCATAATCTACAGCAACTTCATCTCAGTGAAAAAAGTCAATGGCAATCATGCCCACCTCAACCCTTTTGTTAGGAGCCGCTTCAACAATGACTGCAACATGTACAACCGCAGTCCCCAACACCAATGGCTATGTTCCTCCTGACGCATGCAATGCCAACTACGGCTTTTATCCGCATTGGGAAGACAATGCCGCCTTTGCAATTGCATTTGGTTTGACTACCTGTGCGCATCTTGCACAGGCCATTGCTTTGAAAAAGGTGCGGAAACAACTTTGCCTCACCACTATATGCTTGCTGACTGTTCCAAGCCATTCTGCTGGGTTATCATCATGGGTGCATCATGGGAATGCTTTTGCTTCATTCTACGCACACTGGGCGCAAAAGATCAACAAAACTCGACATACGTGACGCTATCGACGCTGTTATTCCTTCTCGCTCCGTTGTGTAAGGCACGGCTATCTTGAACCTCTTTCCATGGGCCCTAACAGTCTCTTCCCAGGGATAAATGCCTTCGCATACATGGTTGTCTCCCGCCTAATCTACTTCCTCCACCCTAAACAAGCAGCACTCAGGATCCCAGCGGGCTGGCTTGCAAAAAGTTTCGTGGCGGCCGACATTATTTCCTTCATTGTCCAAGCTGCTGGCGGTGCTCTCATGGTAGATCAACACAACAAGGAGAACACAGACCTCGGCAGAACGATCTACATGGCGGGCGTGGGGATACAGCTCTTCTTTGTGCTGATATTTGTCATTGTTGTTATCTCCTTCTACCGCCAGGTGTCGTGTGATATCCGCACCGGCACACTGAGTAATCGGAATAGGTGGATACGTCCTCTCATCCTTGTTATATTCCTTGTTCTTATTCTTATTGTCGTATGTATACTCTCGCCGTCTGTATTACATACCACATCTCGTACTGATACCAACTAGCAACGGATTACATTTCGATTGATCGAGTTTAGCGGCGGTGTGTCCTCATCGAATGAAATACTGCGCCATGAAGCCTACCAACTGTATCTTGATGCGCTGCCCATGCTTCTTGCTCTCGCGTCTCTGAATCTGGTTCATCCTGGTATAGTTCTCAAGGGACCCGGGAGCAGTTTTCCTTCTTCCAAGATTCGGTGGTGGAAGGGTCGCTCCGCTGCTTTTGAACCACTTGCTCTCCAATTCTTTAACCGACGAGATCATTCCTCGGCTAAATAAAGTGCTGGGATTAGCTACAGGCGAATCTAGTTTTAGAGGTGCATGGGATGTCGACAAGAAGTAACCCCAACACTAGCGGCTATTTATTATAAATATAAGGTTATCAGTTCCAATAAAAACCAATATCTACCAATTAATATAGAGTTAGATTCTCAAGGAACAGACTTACGCAAGGTTATATTTAGTATAGAGAATAAAGTGGACATTTTTACCCAAAAAAAATCCCGTATTAAAGCGGTTTGGAAATTTTCTTGATGGATATTTATAACGATTTAGGAATGGCTGCTTTGTAATGCTGCTTGGATGAGATATCCAAAGGGCTTGTACTGATTATTCTCCATATTAAAAGCACTGGTAGTAGGATATGCAAAGCAAGATTGTGGCAAACAGACAACTCGTTCGGGAAATCCGGCAACGGCTTAGACATACAGTTGGCGGGTATGTTTGTAATAGGTTTATATTTCCGACAGCCAGCTCCGTGAAATTGATATAATCATATAGATCTACCGTCGCCATGTGTGGTGTGAATAAGCGAACCTCTGTTCAATGAGAACCGTGAATAGTACCCGTAGTTTATAAGCATGTAGTGCAAGTAGAATCTAAGCGAGGAATTTAGACTTTAGCAAATAGCATTTCCTAATACCAATACCACTAAGCTGCAAGATCTAACTATAGCATACGCTAAATATCAAAATTCAAGGAGCAAATATCTCTTAGTAACCACAAAGCAAGCGGCCACTGTCTGCTGTGCAAAAAAACGTTCGCTCAAGGTAGAGAGATATCTGGAACCTTGTAGAAAATTAGTTATCGTCAATTTTTACACGTAATAATATCTATTTATTAGAGTCCTCATGCAAGTGGCACTACTGCTACTGTCGCTCAGATCTTGCGCTGCATGCATCGGGCAAAACCCGTTGCATTGTGCCTGATAATAACAGTTCAGGAGCTCGCGTTAGTCTCCGGGAGCGGAGTGCCAAATGCGAGTTTGCTGTGGCATCACGGCGAAAAGGAGAGTCTCGTGGAGGTGATGTGGGCTCAGCCCACAGTGCAGCTCATCCCATGGGCAAGAAGTCGGAGCCCCATGGGAGTACAGTCTCTCTAGCCCTCTCCAGAGAGTCCGACCAGTCTACAAACTTAAAAGCCAGAGCATTTCCACAGAGTTCTCCTAATTCTGCAGCTTACCTCGGATGGTTACCAGAAGACATTCGGGATGCTAATCTTAGAGAACTCGATATATTTAGGCTTGAGACTCCACTTTTTGGTGACCAGAGTATCGATTCTCTACTTCACTCTCATATTGAAGAACCCATCATGATTGGAAATGGTGCATCTAACTTAACACTACCGGATTTATCTAGCCCTTCACTCTATCAACATCGGACTTTCCCCAGGTCAAATCAAGCCCCCCTGGTATTGTTCGCAATGCAAATATTGCAATCTTATCCTTTCATGATGCTCCAAAAGGCCGCACTACCGCCATTCATTAGCCCTTTGCAATCATCCTGGGTTAATACTGGAGTAGGGCCGCAACAGGTTAGTTGATGCGCTTCCTTACACTCATATTCTTAAACGCTTATTATCCAGCATAGCAGACGCCAATTTGGAAATAAATATTGTTATCTGCTCTTTGGGGTACTCGAGCATTTTAACAATAATGCTCTTTTACTAATTTTTCTTTTATGGGCCTCGTCCAATTATTCAAATCT
Source organism: Trichoderma brevicompactum (assembly GCA_003012085.1). Lineage (NCBI taxonomy): Eukaryota > Fungi > Ascomycota > Sordariomycetes > Hypocreales > Hypocreaceae > Trichoderma > Trichoderma brevicompactum. The sequence goes on along the minus strand of PXNZ01000335.1, from coordinate 2,804 downwards.
CGAACCGATTCAACCACGAACCTTGTATAGAGACTCATTAAGCTTAGGCAAGAAAAAATATTTTCTAAGGTATGAGCCAGTTGTTACTTTGTTGAATTAAAGAATAACTGTGGTAATCATGTGGAGTTCGACAAATAGGATCTCCTGGCTGCTTTCCAAGCCCTGATCATCTACTGTAGTGCCGGTGGACAATAACGGGTTCGAAACCGCCCTTCTCACCATAGTGAATATAAGTGAGCGGTAAACCAACTTTTCCCCAGGATAGTATACTCTCTACTCTAACAACCATAGAGGCTTGTATTTAATGCACTCGTATTGTTAACCGGTGGGATCTGCAAGATAAATCTTCCCAATAACTCGAGCTTAAGCTGATTAGATTGGGTCCACAACGAATCAAGGAGACGGTGAGCACTATTGCCAATATATTATTGCTGTTTAATTATATTGTATATTAATCCACTAGGGAGGGCAGTGCTTATTTTCAAATCTGTAATATATTAATTAAGATATCAACCAAGGCTTCTTCTTATCCGAATTTCCGTTTTGGTCTTATGCTTCTAACGAACAATGCCACTCTACGGAATACAAATAACATCAAAAAATAGTGAACGGAATTCAGACTCTGCAACAAGGAGCGAAAATTGCACGGGCTCTCTCAAACAGGAGTGTTAACAAAGCTACAGTTGACCGGTGACTGTATTGTACTTGGCTCGGTAGAGTGGGAAGAACAGAGGGCCGAGGTTGGTCAAATAGGGACAATTGTGATAATTAGAGGGGGCATTATTATTGATATAACAAACTGGGTTCCTATATTACTATATGTTTGCTGCTACCAATGGATACAATTGTTTTGATTTATGAAGTTGCATAAAGGCAATTCCATTACTGGCAGGTTATATAAAGCAAAAGGTTATATAAATGTAATCTTATAATATAAATGCTATTATGAGTAGTTAATTATTTACTATTAGGCAATCTACTAAGTATCATAAAATACATTCATGTATTTTATTTACTATTAAATTTCAATATGATTTTCAAATTGTATCTGGGGTTATTAAAATTTATTAAACTCTTGTTTAATCAGTGAAGTATACTGTATTTTACTTTCTGAATTATCATCTATAAGCTTGTTTTTGCCCCTATATACATAGGGTTGGTATTCTCCTCTACTTCCTCCTAACATCGCCAGTGGTGGCTACCGCAGCGATTAGTATTGATGGGGTAAGATTTTATAAATGATCTATCTCTGCAGTTACAACCTTGGCTACAGTCCTATACACGAAGTCGAATGGTATCTGCTGGTTCCCTCGCACTAGCGCAAATAAAGTTTAGCCACTATCACGCAGTCCTTAACCAACGGGATGCAGGTCCCGCCAGCATGGCAGGATCACTTCTTATATCCAGCAAGACCAGCTCTCGGCTTCTTGGGTGCGTCCAATGCTATTAGAGCCATCATTCCTTTCCCCTACCAGGGCTGCATCAGGGACGCTTTAGGCCGGCGAGTTCCTATAGCACGAAGTTCTGGTGTTGTTATAATTGGTGTAATTATGGAGTTCTTCAATACACCCCTTAACATATACCTTGGCGGCAAGATTGCTATTGGCATAGGATCCTCGCTCATCCAGATAGGTGCTCCTGTGCTTGTTATAGAACTAAGCCACCCTAAGGAGCGTGTGCAGTTTACAGAATTTTATGACACATTTATTGTGATTGGATATACTATAGGCGCCTGGACTACATATGGCAGCTTCCATATCGCTGGCCAGTGGCCCTGGAGAATGCCTACAATCATCCAGAGCATACCTACTGTATACTAATTAATGCTTGTCAGTCATAACCTAGAGTCACCACGCTGGCTCATCTCTAAGCATAAGATAAAGAAGGCAAGGAATTTTTAAGTTAAGTTCTATGGTAAAGGTAATGCTAACTATAAGTTTGTTGCCTTTGAGTGCGAGGAGATTCAAAAGGCTCTTATTAAAGAAAGGGAGCAGAATACAACCTGGAAGGCCTTCTTCTCGTCTATCCCTAACCTTGAGCGGATCGGTCTTTGTTTCGCTACAGCTGTCTTTAGTCAGACCTCTGGCAATCTCCATATATTTCAATACCTAACTCAGATCCTTCGGGATACAGGTATGAAGGCCGATAAAAACATTATACCAGTTAACAGTATAATAACGCTGTAGCAATACATTGCCGCCATAGCAGTAATACTACTGGTTAATAAGTTTAAGCGGCGCATGTTCTTTATTATCAGTTCTTGCGGTGTCATCATTACTTTTATTATGTGGACTATCGCCGCACAGCGCCATCTAGACAAAAACTCTCGTACAGCGGGCCGGTTGGTACTCGCAAGTAACTTCATCTTCCAGGTATTTTACACAATTGCATGGACCAACTTGCTTGTCACATACCCGCTCGAGGTGGTAACATATCAAATGCAGGCTAAAATGTGGATATTTTTACTTTTCACAATTCAGGTATCAGTTATCTTTAGTGGTATGTGAATCCTATCCGACTAGAGAAAATTAATTGGGAATTCTAACTCTACTACTGCGCGTGGGTAGCTCTCATCTTCCTCGCTGTATACTTTTTCTTTGTGGAGACTGCTGGTCCCACGCTCAAGGAGCTTGCGAACTTGTTTGAGGGGATACGGCCAAGACACATGCTATTGAGACAAGAGACATGGACGACGGCCAGAGTCGCGTGAATGCCACCAACAATTCGGAGGAGCTGTTATCGGCCGGCAACAGCCACCAGCAACGGTTTCAATATTTTTATCTCTAAAGTATATTATATAAAGA